>VDFB02252083.1:0-22697 GCA_007258455.2 Sequoia sempervirens
TGCACCTATCATTCCTAGAACATATAACTTCAAAATTTAAAATGAAGTCATTTTCTTAAAAACATGAATATATTATGAATTGAAATCAAAAGGTACATTGAAATATAAAAAAAATCTTCAATAATAATGATTTGTTTTGTTTATGTAGGGTATTTTTGGAGGTGAATTAGACTATTGAAAATTTATTTATGATTGAATTCCTAGCATGATAGGATAGATAGAGTAATTAATAAAGAATAAATGACTATGATCGTCATTGAAATCCTCAATTTATTAGAGATTGTAGCATTTAATCAATCCAACCAAAACTATATGATAGGGATGTTGATGAAATATATCCAAGGAATTATTTTTCAAGAATAAATATGACTAATCTCAAAGTTCTCTAATCTTATTCTAATTGGATCCTTGTACTAAAAATAGAACAATAAACATTTGGGTAATTTTCTAATGTATTTGAAACACAAAAGGATCAAAGATTAAGTATTCAGGAATATTCTATATCATCCTTTGATGTTTATGCCTCTTTGATCCATTGTATGTTAGAGTTTTCTAGCATATTATGGAGCATTTTAAAGTGGGGGCTAGCAAATTAATTTTCTTTGAGTATGCCTATTTAGTTGTTATCTATATGTCTTATTCATTTTTGTAGTTTGGGTTATCATGTTTTAGAATTTAGCCTTATAATGTTTTTTGTGTGAAGTCATGTAGTAGAAAAGATCTTAGTGAACACATCTTTTGATTTAGTGGTCTTTTACATCTTAATTTTTATTGTATACATGTAATATGGTCAATATTTTTTCTTTATTTTGTTCATTAAATTTTTTATGTTGATAGAATTATCTTATGCCCTGGGTAAGTGTAAAAAGATGGGGGACCAAAAAAGGGTCTTAAGTGGCCACTTTTTTTCTGAAATCAGGAAAGACTAACCTTGGATGAGAAATTAAAGATAGTTACACTCAAAATATGAAGATGAAACAAAAAAAGAGTCATAGTGCTCTGAATCTACTTTCTAAACTACTCTTTTTTTTAAATGGTAGAGATTAAGGGTTCAAAAAAGGGGGCCACACAAAATGGTCTTATTTTTTTCTTAAAACATAAGATAGCATCTAGTGTGGCCCCCTAAAATGTTCAAAAAATAGTATTTTAAAAATCACTTCAATAAGAAATTATCTAACACCATGTAGTTTATCCCTGATTTTTTTGCTATTTTTTTTAATGAATATATGAATTTTTACTAGTTTTCAAAGTGGACACATCTTGAAAAACAAAAAATTGAGCGTGTTGCCCCCTAAATTTTCTTAAAATTGATCAAAATTATTTTTTTAATATGTTTAGAATGGATTCTACTTTCTAAAAATGTAATTTATTTAAAATTTTGATGAACGGTTAAAAAATAAAGTAAAAAATACCACACATTGGTTTTTGACAAAAAACGGATACACTAACAAAGAAATTAAAGATGAAAACCTTAACATACTCAAAATGTGAAAAAAATTACATAGATAGCTAGGAGAAACCTTAACATTGTCATGGTGTTTTTTATTTTACATTCAAACATGTGCAAACTTGATGGGGAGCATGCTTGAGATTATGTCAATTTTCTTACAATTTATAAAAGCACATCTTTAAATGTTGAAAAGTCACTCCAAGTCTTTGGGTTGGAAGCTCAAGAAAAATCCAAACCAAAGGCTTAGAAATTTATTAAAAAAAAAACAAAAATGTGAGCATGTTATAATGCATTTGTGTTATGCCTTTCATTGAAAAAATTTCTTTTTCTTTCCTTTTTTCTTTCTCCTTCTCTTTCTCATTCTCTCTCAATGAAACTATATACATGAAATAGACATTTAAGTTGACAGTTACATTAGAACATTTACTTTCTTATACTTTAAGTTATAATTCATGTATATAGTTTCAAGATGTTTGAGAGTGGTTTTGAATCTCTAGGAGTTATAATGTAAATTCTAGTTTTTGGAAGATCTTATAATTTTTCAGACTTAGTCAAATTTCAGTAATCAACATGTCAAAATTTCAATAATCTAGATATCAAATTTTAGTAATCAGAAATTTGTATCATCTTTCTCTATCTCTCTCTCGCTATCTCACTCATTATTTATCCGTTATGCTTTATACCTCTCACTAACTATCTCCATCTGTTTTCTTTATTTGACTCTCTCCCTCAAGCTCAAGAACTCTCTCTCTCTCTCTCTCTCTCTCTCTCTCTCTATCTCTCTGATCTCATATCATTTCCATCCATCTTCCCTACCTACCTTGATCTTGACAAGAACTGGGGCACAAATATAAAATATTCTTTAATAAACTCTTGACATGTGCATCTACTAGTCACACACCATCTATAGTCATATCATAGCCTACATAATACTATCCAACCATGTATCTTGGGGAAAAATATAATTACTTTGTGACATAGTCCTTGGGCGTCACAACATAAATCCTACATGTAATAATCCTCATGTCTACTACCCCCCAACTAAACATCCTCCCAATCTCTACCTAATAAAACTTTTTTCCTTTCATCCTTATTGCTAGACTTGATTCTCCCTTGTCATCAATTACAAGCTTCCAATATTAGACAATCCAAATATCCATCACAACACTCTAATCGAATCCACCTATCATATGTCCCTCTATAGTAAAATGAACTAAAATCAATCCATCCAAATGCAACAATTATAATCCACATAATCTTGTTATGTAATCTAGTGCATTATCAAAAAATATTCCTTGATTTTGTTCCTATCCTTGATATAAACATTTTATCAATTTTAGTCACATTATCATCATCGGATATGTCTTTTTTAATCCTCATGTTATTTTTGTGATTTTTCCTTGCTACATCAACAACAAAATTATCATCAAAAAAAATATTTGTTTTAATCTTGACTAAGAGTAAGATCATGTTTGACTTTACATCATTATAATTTATTGCTTTCTTGCTCATGTATATATTGTTAATTAATATGTATTTTTCATAATCCTTATAGTATATCACCACAACAACAAAACATAATCTTCTTGTAGATACCTAAAATTGACACATCATCATTACTTGACTATTTCTTCTAAAATTTATTGAATAAAACCCTTATTATTCAATTAATCATCCCATTTCTATCCCATTGTTAATTAAATAATACTTTATTATTTAAATAATGAAATCATTATTCATCTACTATGATTCTTCACTATTTACTTGCACCTATTTCCTAGCCTAAATAATTAAATCATCTTCCTCCTACATTCCCCCATCCACATCCCAAAATTAAATAAATATGTTATTTATTTAATTTACCTATTTTCCTCCACTTTTCATTAAGTGGCCTAATCAGCTTAATCCCCCAAAACACCCACTTACACAACCTAATCCTAGTTAAATATCTCGTTCATCACTCAAGGGTACTCCAAAGTACCCTTTCCATCTTATCCATTAACTTCTTCCAAGGAGAATCTCCGCCATTGATTCTCCCCTTAATCCATCTCCCTCTATCTCATTCAACCACTATTTAGCACTTTCCACACCCACCATGCTTGAGAGATCTCAAACAATCTTATTCACTCATCTATTCAACCCAAAATCTATAAATCAAACCCCATCTAATCCATTTTATCATCAACCAAGAATGCAATGTTACATGTCAAAATGAGCACACATCAAAGTAGTCAAATTAGGAAAAACCACTTCATGATACAACAAGGAGTCTATTATGAAATTGATTATTTATTTTATTCTTTAAATTAGATTTTTTATTCCTTAAATAAGTGTTTATTTATCTTTTATCTAGTCTAATTTGCTATATTAATTGTTCATTGTATGCACAAAATTCACTAGTCTAATTTATCAAAATATGGACTTCTACACACCATTAGAAAGATCTCCAAAATGTCTACTTTTAGTCCCTTGAAAATATGGTCTTCAAGAATCTATTCCAAGGGATCGACAATAATACTTAGGATAAATTCCACTCTAAAATCCTTCAAAAATATGATTCACTAAAATATAGAGAAAACTGTAAAAAAATATCTATATTTTTAAAATTATCATAACTTGAGCTTTAGTAAATCAACACCTAAGATCTTTTCATATCAAGACAAACCTTAATATTTGTTCTTAAATTTTCTTCTAATTCATTTCATTTACCTTCTAATCATCTATTTCCATCCAATCTTATCCTTGTTATCATCCAAATCATCAAAAGATCATCATGGATTTATTTTGTTTTGTGAGTCTCCTCATCATATCCACCCTAAAAATTCACCCTATTTTGATGATGATGAAATTTGTGTTCATCAAGACAAGTATGAAATCAATCCACCCTATTTTGATTATGATGATAGTCTTGTAGATCAAGATGAGTATAAAATTGATCTCCTTGATGTCATCATTTCCAACAAGCTTTCCCCAAGCATCCACCACTCATCCATGCCTTTTTTCCAAGAAATAGCTAGCACAAGAAATCCCATTAAACCTCCACACATTTCCATTGGTTATTCTTATGCTATCTTTAACAAGGTAACTCCAATTTATCCTCCATTCATATCCCCCTTATATCTCACCCACCTATACCCACCATTGAATATCCATACCTCTATATTCTCCCTCAATCATATCCCAACCTCCATCTTTGATAAAAAACCATCACCTTCACCCATCACCCAAATCCATTATCCTATAATCCCCCAATCTCTAATGTCAATCCTCCAATCCACAATTCTAATCCTCCATCTAATCTCAATCCTCCAATCCATCATAATCCCTCATGTAATTCCACTCCTCCAATCCATAATCCTAGTCCTTCATATAATCCTAATCCTACATATAATCCTAATTCTCCATTTAATTCTTATCCTCGATGCCATAATCCTATTCCTCCATATAATCATATTCCTCTATGTAATCCTAATCCTCCATTTAATCTTGATCATCCACCTAATTCTAATCCTGCAAGACATAATCAGGTAGTCCTCCATTTAATCATAATCGTCCATTTAATCCTAATCCTCCCTCTAAGCCTAAATAGTACAAATATTTCCCTCCATAATTTCTCCAAGGAATCCTAGAAAAGAAAAGCATCACAAAATCCACATCCCAAAATTATGGAGTCATATCACCCCACTCATCCATGTAAGATCATTAGTGATAAGGCCCTTCTTCATCACAAACCTATCATTCCTCTTCCAACTCCTAACACTATCCAACCCATTGAAACCATCCAACTCCAATTCCAATCTCTTACTCCTAACATTATCCAAGCCCAATCTTATGAACCTCATGAATCCCTCCTCCTTCTATCCACCCCATTCAATGAGACTATCCAAAAATCCTCCCTCACTACACCATCCATACACACTCAAACATGCCAAGATCTTGTTCCAAATCATACTAAAATATCCCCTCATCCAAATCAGCATCCTATCCATCTCATCTAATCTACTTCTTGATCCCTTATCATCCCCTCATCCAAATCAAGATTCCAACATCCTATATAATCTATCTCATGATCACTTACCTCCTCCTATCCCCACCATGCCAACACCACCTCCTTACCATCTTGGTCCTTTTATCTTCACCCATGGGGGTTCTCTTACAATAGAAAAAAAACTCATATCCACCACCCATCCTTGCCCACCTAATAATGGGCTTGTATTTTTCTTCAAAAATAATAATAACCCTACTTTATACCAAATGCTCAAGAATATGAGCTATCAAGGAAAAGGCTTTAGCTAACATGGTAAATTTATATCAGAGTCCATCCATATTAAAGAGAATACACAATTACAATGCCTTGGTTGTATGTCTCAAATATCACCATCCAAAAATGGTGGTATAATAATTGTGCAACCTAAGAGGGATTCTTACAAAACCACAATTGTAGCCTCACACCCTTCCTCCAAAAAATTATCACCATCCCTCTTCCTCCTTCATAACAATCTAAAACCATCCTCCAAATCCATTTTGGTTCCTTATGTCCCACAATCTACCATCACATATCCTTGACATACTAAATCCATATTGGACCCTTATATCCCAAAATACCATCCACCATATCATCTTGTTCATCTCTTCATCCACCAATTCCCTTTTTCTATCACCAATCATAAACATTTCTCTCCCAAAATACCCATTCAAGATCAAAAAAGGCACACCTTCATGAACAACATTCAACGTCCTCCCTCTATACACCATATTCAAAATACTACCTCTATCACTTCATTCATATTATATCCACATCATCCATATCCTTGCACCCATACATTTTTTATTGGAAGCAATTTGGATGCCAAAGTAAAAATTCATAAGGTCAATCATCCACTAAAATATAAAAGTTATAATGTCCCCTAAATAAAATATGCTAAAGAAAAGAAAAATATAATCCAAAATTTCTTTCAATCCCAAAGGCCACAAAGGCCTACTAAATCAAAAATAGAAACCATGTGGATCCAAAAACATAAAGAAGCAATACATCCAAAATAAAAATACATAATCACATCCAACCTTGCTAATATAGAAGTTAAGAATCCCCATCCTCTATCTCCTAAATCTATTTTGGGCCCCTATATCCAAAAATTCACTATCCTAACTCCTTAATCATCCCCACACCCTCCATCTACTTCTCCTTCCATAATTCAACATCCATCACAATATGTGCTAATGTTGGTCTTAACAACATCCCCATCATGCTCCCATCTAATTCTTACATCCATACACTTTTCAAAAACACATCACTTATCCCACATACCATCCCCATAAAACTCCTTTAATCCATTCCCTTTCATAATCCATCCATCCTAATAAGCTTGTACCAACATCTACTGGTCACTTCAAAATGAGCTCATATTACCTAAGTATGGAACTAGATACCTGAGTCCTTCCTCCATCTCCCTATCACCTATCTAATATCTTCCAAATCCACTTATATGTTTCCTCATCTACCTCAATCTCTGTCAAATCCAAAAAAGTTGAAAGAATCCAAAAATTGAGAAAAAAATCCAAAAAATTATAAAATCCAAAAAAATAGTAAAGAGAAAAAAATTGTCTAATGGTAAAAACCAGGAAAATAGGAGCCTGGGGAAAATAACATGATGAAAACCTACAAAATATGTGTCATTTGTAAATCCCCAATCCATTTTCTCTCTACACTTGGGGGAAATTTTCTCCTAGCTACCTATTCATCATCTCTTCCATGTCACTTACCTATATACAATGAATGTAAAAAATTATGAACTAATCTAACACTTCAAATTAGAAATTTATATTTACATCATATTTTAGGTTCACTAAATCAAAGAACACAAAATAAGCCTAACTACATAAGTTAATTAGCAAACCTTGTTTATAACTAGGTAATTTTTCTAGTCTATTTGTTGAAATATGACAAACTAAATCCTTTTAGACTCAATCTAATTAGCCTAATATAAAACCAAGTTAACATGCACAAGAGATGAGTCTAAAAATATTCCAATAAAAATAGCTTGGAAACATAATTTTTGAAAGTAGAAGAAAAAAAACATGAACTAGGACTAGGAGAGATTTAAAATTGTAAAGAAAATAAATTAGATGCAATTGCCTGACACCAATGTTACCAACTATATGGGTTGATGAAGAATATGTGAATTGATTGTCCAAATTTAGAATCTATAAGATGTTCCCTCTACCAAAGGGGTGATATTTATGGTGCAAGTATCTATATAGGGTCACTAAGTAGATACAAATGACATAGGTGTCTAGTATGGATTGAATAGGCCCACCCTCTATTCATAGATCAATTTTAGTAAACTTCATTTTTTCACTATTTGGTTTTCTTGTCTATTGTATTGGATATATAATTATACTTAGGAGTCTGAGATGCATAGAAAAGAGGAATAGATAAAAATAATAATAAATTGTAATATTGTAGAAGGATAAATAAAATAGAGAATAGAAAAAATGCATTAATGCAAACTAGAAGTGATTTCTTATATAAAGGTTAGAAGATTTGAGAAATTTGGGAAAATATATGCTTTGTAATTGCTAAGTTCTAACAAATGGGAATTGTAACTAGCATATATATCTTAATAAGGGTTCTAGAAAGGTGTAAATATAAAATATGCCTAGATAGGGGTATTAGACAAGTGCAAATAACATATATGTATAAATAAGGGGTATTAGATAGGTGCAAATGATATCAATCTCTAAATAAGGGCCCTAGATAGATAGAAAGAGATATAGGGAGAGGGAGATAAATAGAGAGTGAGGATAGAGAGAGAGAGAGAGAGGGAAAAGGAGTGAGATAGAGATAAATATTGAGAGGGAAAAAAACATAAATAAATGGTGAGAGAGATAGAAGAATTGGAGATGGGAGAGGGAGGGAGAGAGGGAGAGAGGATAGAGAGACAAATAGGGATGAAGGGAGAGATATGGGGGGAAGAGATAAAGAGAGATGGATAAGAGAGATAGAGAAAGAGATAGAAAGAGCAGAGGAGGAGAGAGACATAAATAGATAGTGAGAGATATAAAGAGATAGAGGGAGAGGGAGAGATAGAGAGGGAGATACATATAGAGATAGTGATATATATAGAAAAAGTAGAGATACAAGGAGAGATAGAGAAATAGAGGGTTAGAGTGGGTTAGAGAGGGAGAGATGCAAAGGGAAAGAGTGAGAGGGAGAGGGAGAAATACAAAGAAACATAGAGGGGGGAGAGAGAGAGGGGGAGAGGGGATATATATATAGAGAGAGAGAGGGAGGGAGAGTGAAAAAGATATGGAGAGGGAGAAAGATAAAGATAGAGAGCGATAAAGAGAGAGGGAGGATAGAGATATAAAGATATGGTGGGAGGGAGACAGATAGAGGGAGAGGGAGAGGGAGAGGGAGAGGGAGAGGGAGACAAAGTGTTTGTGTGAAAGAGGGAGATGGAGAGAAAGTGTGTGTGTGATAGAGAAGGAAAGGGATAGAGATAGATAGGTAGAGGGATAGAGATAAAGAGGGAGAGGGAGAGAAACAAAAATAAATAGTGACAGAGGGGTAAAAAGATATAAAAGGATAGGGGGAGGGGAAGATTCGAGAGAGGGGAAAGGAGAGAAAGGGGATGGAGAGAGATAAAGAGAGAGGGAGGATAGAGATATAGAGAAAAAGAGGGGTAGTATATGAGGGAGAGGAACATAGAGAGATAATGAGAGAAAGATATAAAAATATAGAGGGTGATGGAGAGATAGAGAGGGAGAGGGAGAGACCTATAGAGATAGTGAAAAATGTATATAAAGAGATAAATGGAAAGAGAGATAGATAAATAGAGTGAGAATGAGAGAGAGAGTGAGAGAGAGAGAAAGAAAGGGATAGAGGGAGAGGGATAGGGAGAAATATATAGAAAGAGATATGAGAGAGAGATATAGAGAGGGAGAGAGAAGGGAGAGAGATATAGAGAGATGGAGAGGGAGAGAGAGGGGGGGAAATAATAGAGATAGGGAGGAGAGATATTCATAGAGAGGGTAGAGAGATGAAAAGATAGAGAGATAGAGCTATAGAGATGGAGAGAGATAAAAAGAGACAAGAGAGAGTAAGGGAGAAAGAGAGATAGAGAGAGATATATAGATATAGATAGGGAGAGATAGAGAAAGAGGTAGAGAGGCAAGATCGAGAGAAAGAAAGAGATAGAGAAGGAGAAATATAAATATAGAGGGAGATATCTAGGGATCATTTAGTTTTAAGAAATGGGATCACATTTTTTATTTTATAAAACATCATGTTTCATGTTCTATAAAACACAATCACATTTTGTGGAGAATTCAATACACATCATATTTTATTTTCCACAAAACATGTTCATTTTTTGTGGAGCATGTTTTGTGGAACATGAAACATGATTGCATTTTATGTTTTACAAAATGTGATCATGTTATTTAGTTAAAAAAATACACCCTTTTTTTTCTTTAGAATAGGGTTGGATAACAAGCCTAAAGGATTGGACTATTTATTTTCCTCTATTTCATGTTATTTTTAGCTTCAATGGAGTTTCTCAACTTGCATGCCATTAGTTTTACACATTGTATAATGGTATTTAATAAAACTACCACCAAAATTTCACACCTCTTCTTAGCTTTCTAATCATTTTTTTAATATTTGAAATCCATTAACATTTTTTATTTTAAATTCTTTTACCAATCTTTCTATATTCCTTAGACATATATGTATTTATTTTTCATTTTAAATTTCGATCTGCTTATCAAAATTTTAAAAAAAATGTATAGGTTTTTTCTACACTTCATTATTTACATATTGAAAAATATATATTTTATATTATTTTTGTGCAAGTTATGTGTTATGCATGCTTAGTGATGCAATTTTAGGATGATTCCATTTTGAAAAATCAAAAAATAATATTAAATAAAAAATTATAAAAAAACATACAACTTCTAGTACTCACTCTCAACAATATTTCTACAAATTGGTTTTTACAAATACTAAATGCAAAAAATAAATAGGGGGGCACTCACCAAATACTATGATATATTTTAGTGAGAAAAACAAGAACACTTTTGTGTGCACACAACACTTCATTCTCTTAATATTAACTATATTTTTAAAACTTTAGTATTTTGGAAACTAAATTCAGTGTACTACAATTCTTGTTCTTACCATATCTTTAAATTTTGAGTGCATGCATCTCAAGTTGCTCATCCAAGTTCAAGTTTACTTGATTTCAAAAAGATAGTGGCTACTTTTGACCCCCTTTTTGTATACCATTTCCATGCACTTACCTATATGGAACTTTATTTTGGTGTGATTATAGTTTCCACAAAGTGGATTTGATGTACAAATCCTCAAAAGAGGCATATTTAGACTTTATGATTCTGGAATACAGTTAAAAATAATAATAGAACCAATACTGCTTAAAAAATTAAGTAGTTTAAAAAAGACACCCAAAAAGGAATATGTATGTACCCAAACAAGCCCTCTTAATTTATAAAAGATGATAGTTGTGCAATAGCAGCACTAGTAATATAGAAACATGGAAAAAGGAAGATGCCCAAACTAAAAATCATCTATACTATTAACAATTTCATGAAATTCTACCCCATTTTAAAAAAATTGCTTTCAAAAGGACCATATATGACCAATATATCATCATTTGAATATCATGTGTGAAAGTAATACTATCAATTGTGAAGTGTTATCTCTCTAGTGGTTGTTCAATGGCTTCACCAATCGAGGTGGCACCTAAGTGGAGCTATTGGTGTAGGTTTCTATTTTCCTAGTGGGTTAATTTATTTTCCTTTAGTCCTAGGTTTTTCCTACACTTAATTAAGCTTGCTTAGGATAATAAAGTGAGTTTATTACAAGGAGATAAGTATGTGGTGTTCTCTTCCTTAAAGGGTGGAAACACTTTCCACTTTTGGTGGCATCCTCCACTTTTGGTGGTCCATCTCCACTTTTTGTAGTTTATTCCTATTGGTTGGATTTTCCACCTATCTCCTCTCATAAGTTCTATATAAACTCACTACCTAGCTTGTATTTGCATTCATTCATGCATATTTTCATTGTATTTTTTCAGCTTTGAAGCTCTTAATGCAATTCTGTCACATCGACATTGCATAATCTCTGGAAGTTCTGGTTTGCATTCTTAATGTTTTTCTAGTTTATGTAGCTTTGATTTTCTCTTAAAAAGTTCCTTGGGTTATTCAATCTATTTCAAATTTCTAACATGGTACTAGAGATTTTTTTTTGAGAAATCTAAGTTCATAGATTTTGAATTGAGATATTTAATGTATTGTAAAAATCTTGTAAATTCTCGTATGCTCTTTTCTTGCATTCTTGAACAATCTAGAGAATCATAAAGGGTTTGCAAAGATTTAATAACCTCTTTATTTTGCATATGTGTTTTGTGAGATCTGAGTGATTACAGCATTTTTGGTTATACTAGTACCATTATTTACTATTCCAACGCGTCAAGAAGGCTCAAGAAATTCAGATTTGGATTTTGTTTCATCCAAATTGGAGATCATTTGACATAGTTGTAGGTGAAGAAAATTATTTTTTATTGGAGTCGTTTTCACTTTTGCTTCAGAATTTCAGCTTCCACTCATTTGTAAGAAAAACGATTTTTGGGTTTTGTAGTCAAGGTCAAAATACCATCTAGGTATCTTTTAGATTTTGCATATCTTGAGAAGATTTGAAGAAAATTATTGTCCAAAAAGCGTCATGCATCATTTTTCTCTAGGTTGAAGATCAAAAGAAATTCATTTTCTCATCTTTTGCTTGCTAGATCAAAAAACCATTTATGGGTTTTGTTCTTTGCATAAAAACATTTTTGGGTTTCTTTTATTGTCTACTCATTATGAATAGCTTTTTTAGAAATCAAATCAGAAGTAAACTTTTTTTTGCTAGAAAACTCGTTTCTTGTAGGCTAAATTCAACTAGTTTTTCAAAAATTCATATCTTTTGCTTTGGGCATTGGATTTCAGCAAATAAGATATCGTTGGAAAACTAGAGATGAGCACTTTCCATCCACAGAGGTATTGAGAAGATTTTTTGCCATTTTGTACTAGATATTTCAGGTTGAAGTTGTCTTGTGCTAATTTCTTCAACAATCCATAACTTTCACCCTGGTGCACTCCAATTTTTGAAATTAAATAGGTGTTGGAAAGGTCTTGAAGAACACTACACAACCATAAGGCTATTTATCCAAATTTTGTCTTGGATTCATTTTGTATCAAAATTTGTAATTTTGGCTATTTTAAGCCTATTGAGCATTGGATCTTGGAAAAGGCATTGTAAATGCACTAAATTATAAAGTGCCAACCTTATAATATTTGGGTGGGTAATCTTTGATACTAGTGAAAAGAGTGGGAGTGTATTGATGTTCTTTTTTTGGTGTTCTTTTGTAATCATTTGAGGATTGTATCATGGGTTTTTCTACTCATCCTTTTGTGATTATAATTTTGGATAAGGCTAATTATGAGTCTTAGAAAAAAGGCATTCTAACCCATTTCAAATGTCTAAATCTTTTGCCTTACCTTTATGGACTCATCCCTGAACCAGACACACCTAATAAGAAGAATGTTTGGGTAATAGAATTGATCATGTAATAGGAATAATTGGTTGTCATGTTGATTATGACACTTTGTTGGCTATAGTAGGTATTGAATGTCCCTCCACAGTTTGGACCAAGATTTGGGAGTCATGTTTCTCCATTCCTAGATGATCCTATTGTAGATTGCCTCATGATGCAGATAATATACCCTATGATGATGATACTTTATAGGAGTTTAAGTATTATGCATGTCTTGAACATTTAGATGGCATCGATGCTTCTCTTTCTTCTCATCCTTATGTTGAGATTACATCAAAATCACCTATTGTAGATTCATATTCTAGAGATGCTTCGTCAAGACCCTCCAGTGATACATTGCAGCAAGATTAGTTATGTCTTCTAGATTCAGTCCATTGGGACCAATTTCTACCAGACATCTCTTATTTTTTTGTAGAGTCCCTCATCGTGGATCTAGATGACACTATTGATGGCATACATCTTCTCTTTGAGGACCACTCTTTTTCCCTTGCATTTACTATTGCTACTTTAGAGTTTAGAGTTGCTTCTTCAAAAGCTTCCAATGACCTCTTGCAATAGGACATCCATTGCCATCTCGATTCAACTTGGGATGATCTCTTGACAAGTATTTCAAACTTTTTTATGGAGACACATATTGCTGATTTGGGAGACACTATTGAGTGTATTCATCTTATCTTTGATGAAGATGATTCTTCTTCAATTGTTGTGAGAGATCACTCTGACCCTCTCATTCATGGTCATTCATTTCAGTTTGACATGAGTGTGGATACCTTGGATCAACATTTGGAGAAGACATCATCAGAGAAGATACATGAGTCTTTGGATGGTGTTCTACATCAATCTCTAGGAGATTCTGATTTGTCATCTTTAGCAGTGTGGCCTAGAATGCCTTATTTGATTGTGGTAGCTTTCAGCATCGACATGGGGATACTTGAGCCAACTTTAGAGACTTCATACATTCTACACTTTCTTCCTACATATTCCTTTCAAGATTTGGGAGATACCTTGCATACACCATTGGTTATGTTTCTTCCTAAGGGGAGGAATGTCATTCGACAATCGTGGACCATCTTTTCCATCTAGTTTCGAGCATCTACCATTGGATATCTTCTGGGGGGCTACTTAGTCCTTCTTTTCTTCTTTTCATCACTCTTTTTGGGAGGAGTTTTTTCCCACTTGGTTTTCTCCTTTTCTCTGGTTGTGAGAGATTTCTCTGTATTGCTTTTGTACATGGGTACCTAACATGGCCTCATTTGTCGGGACCCATTATCTTTTACATCCTCCTAAGCTATGCTTAAGGGGGGTGTTGGTGTAGGTTTTTATCTTCCTAGTGGGTTAATTTATTCTCTTATTCCTAGGTTTTTCCTACACTTAATTAAGCTTGCTTAGGATAATAAAGTGATTTTATTAATAGGAGATAAGTATATGGTGTCCCCTTCCTTAAAGGGTGGAACCACTTTTCACTTTTGGTGGCATCCTCCACTTTTGGTGGTCCATCTCCACTTTTTGTGGTTTATTCCTATGGGTTGGATTTTCCACCTATATCCTCTCCTAAGTTCTATATAAACTCACTACCTAGCTTGTATTTGCATCTATTCATGCATATTTTCATTGTATCTTTTCATCTTTGAAGATCTTAATGCAATTATGTCACATCGACATTGCATAATCTCTCAGAGTTCTAGTTTACATTCTTAATTTTTTTTCCAATTTATGTAGCTTTGATTTTCTCTTAAAAAGTTCCTTGGGTTATTCAATCTATTTCAGATTTCTAACAAGAGCAAGGGTGGTGGGGTGTAGATGTTTTTATTTTATTAAAAAAAAAAAATTAAGAAAAGGGAGCCTAAGGCCATCCACCCATATATGGGTGGGACCTAGAAGCTCCCCTCGCCTTCTTTAAAAGGGAGGCATGGGGGCATGTGAGGTAGTCCCCCCATGTACCGTACACACAACAAGGTATGAGGGTACAACCCCTTCAACAATTTTTATTTTATTTTTAAAAGAAAAATATTGAGTGTTGGGTTGCACTATACAGATGCCTACTATAATTTTTTATTTTACGAAAAAAAAAATTAACACAATACATAACAGGGTCATATGAACTATAACTTTTTTTATCTTCATAACAACTACTCAGATTTTGATTATTTGAAAAATGATTTAGGGATTTTTGGCCACTTCAGATGTAGAGACATAATCTATTCAACCCTAAAGTGCTTCAAAAAAATTATTCACCTATAGCAAAAGGTAAACCCCAAATAAAAATCTAGAAATAATTACAAACAAAAACAAAACTTTACAAACCACAAGTGCTCTTAGAGATTTTTTTGGATGTTTTGGATGTAATGAAAGTATCAAAATCATGCTATGATGCCTCAATTAAAATTTGATATTTGTGTCCTTATAAAATCAAGATAATTTGGGAAGGGAATTGCAAGGAGGATCTAATACAATATTGGAGCAACCAAGATCACTTGTAAGATTCAAAATACTCCCAAAAATGAGTAATATGTAAAATGAGAGAGATTATCATAAGCAACATCAACATTATATAATAGTGAAGCATGGCTAGAAAAGAAAGTGAACTAGTTAAAATAACAAGGGATTACCCTTGAGGGAAGAATGGAGAGCAGGAAGAGAGGTGGGATTGGGTGTTTGAAATCTTTGAAAGGAGAGGGAGACGGAGAGTCTAAACTAGATGATGAAGATGTGGTTCTTGTGCCTGTGCCTATTATGCTAGGTGTTAGTGGCTAGTTGTTGGGTTTTGGCTACCATGGATGTTGTGTTGGGTTTTGGCTGCTTCACAGATGTTGTGTTGTGTGGGAGCTCTAGTTTGAATGGTGATGGTGAGGATGGGGTTTCTAATGTTGTTGATGATTTTTCTACTTCCATGGCTTGTACTTTGACTTATTCTAGGTTGTTGGAGGTGGAAGTTGTTGTGGGTTGTGGCTTGGTGTTTTCTAGATGCTATAGTTTGGTGGCCCTTTCTAGTTCTTTCTTCCCTATTCTCGGTCTCTTTGCGGTCATGGTTACAAATGGTTTGCTATTTATGGTTCGTGCTTTGGTGTATGGTTGCTGCTAGGTGAGAGGGGAGTTGTTGGTTGGGGCTTCTCTTCATGCTTCCTATTGCGGTGCCTTGTCTTGCCTAGTGCTTATCTTTTGGGAGTGTCATTTTTGGGTGTGGGCTATGTCGGTGCCTTCATCATCTAGTGTCCTAAGAAAAGCCCCTTCATGGGTCTTGTGGGCCTCAATATGGTTGATAGATTCACGTTTATTTTGTTGAGGAGGCTGCACTAGAGTGGTTGTTTTCCCTCCCTATTATTGCTTTTGGATTTTCCCTAGCTAGTGAAGGGTATCCCCCTAGAGATTTCACAGTTTTGAACCCCTTATGATCTATAAAGATTTTAATGTTGATGGGCTTTATTTTTGGCTACGAGGTTTCTTATTTACTAATTTCCTCTATGATGGTGCTTAAGGGAGTTGTTTATGCCCTTATTTATGAGTTTCTTTTGACTAGGTTATACCTAGGGTTTGTTCTTTTGACTAGGTTGTGCTTTTTTTTGTTGGTTGAGTTGTTTCAATTGACTATCTCGAATGACTAGGTGTGTGCATTTTTCTACTGATGGTTGGGGTTTTTTCTAAGTATTTCTTTAAGCACCAAATTCTCATGATTCCAAAGGATGTTGTGACTTCCCTTTCTACTGAAGGTTTTTTTTCTATTAGATTTTATAGTTGGTGTCTCCTATTGAGGTGGAGATTTCTCCTATTAAGTTGGATCCCTATCCTATTAAGGTGAAGTTAGTTGTTGTATAAGTGGTGGGAATATATCTTCTCTTATGCTAGTTTCCATTGAGGTGGAGTTGGTGTGTGCAACAGAGTGGTGGCTTTCACGATAAGGGCTCTCATATCATCCTCTCCTATAGAGGGGAGCTTTCTCCTATTAAGGTGGAGTTTTGGTTGGCTAATCAGGTGGGATGGTGCTATAATAAGGTTGATGCTTCTCAGTTTTCAATGGAGCTCTCTAACTCCCCTCTTGAGGTGGGGAGTGTGCATGTGTCAGATGTGTTAAAAAATAGGGGTATGTGGGTGTCCTTCACCTTTCAGTTTGTTGTTTTCCTTGGCTCAACTTTGGTTGCTCTGAGTGGCTACTAAGTTTTGGCATGGTTGATTTAGGCTATTTTTATGGTTAGTTATGGTTCAAGGTCCTTGTAAATACTTGGTTGTAAAGGGTTTAAGGTCCCTTCAAAACATGTTTATTGCAGCTTGAGTAGTCTTATTTATCCTTTGATGGTTGTTGCCATTTGGCTATTGTTGGCTTGCAAATTATTTCTTTTGCAACATTCTTTTTCTTGAAAGGGTTTCAAGTCCCTTCAAAACCTACTTGTATTGGGTTTTGGGTCCTCTCAAAACCTATTTTACCTCTAATCAAAAACATCAACACTATATAAAATGTACAAAAGAGTCTTGCATATAAAAGAAAGGATGAAGAAGTGAGAAGGTAGGGGTGAAACTTTGACTAACCCTCCAAGAGTGAAACACATGTAAGACTCTATGGACAAATGTTGGGACACTTGGTGAGTTTAAAAGTGAGATGTCACCCAAGTAAGCTTAAGAACTTAGTGTGAATAGGACTCTCCTAGGTAGGCTAAATGTTAACTAGTTTAGTAATAACTCTTTTCACACAAACATTATATGTACATGTCCACCAAGTAATTATTATTGTGCATCTTATAAGTATATCCCCTTCCATTGTGATTTAATGGATGTCTATACCCCCATCTATATCTCGATTTTTTTGTATTGGCATAGAGGATGCTAGAAAAGATTACAAAATTTATATTTACATATACCATTTACATTTGCTTAAGATTATCTAAATCCATCTAATCAAATCTATTTTTTAATATAATCAAAAATATAATCTATCTATTCCATTCCAACTTCCTCTGGTGATTTTTTAGTGCTTGTTAGATTGCAAAGGCTGAATATCTTTTCTCCCTAAGCCTTTTGAGCTTTGGGAACTCATCTCTCCATGTTTGTACACCTTAACAAAGATAAATAAAAGGAATATTTTATAAATACCTCAAGCTCTTGATGTTTGGGTTGCCATAATTTGGTTGCAGTTTTTTAAAATTTACATTTTATCTTTAAGTACAAAACAACAAATTTCCAATCAACCTACATAATGAAAACAAATGAAATGTTAAAATTTTAATAGTTAAACTTTAATCACAAATTAATATGCTTCAATGAATTTACAAATTTAAATTTCAAATATTGGACTTAAAATTTTAGTATTTAAACTAACCATAAATTTAATATGTATAGATATATAGATATAGATATTACAACTTATGAATTTAAATAAAAATAAATAAACATGGTCCTAGAATGATCAATTTAAATTTGTAATGATGGATATTCAAGTTCAAACACCACATGAGTTTTTCTTTAAAATTTTACATCATCTATATTTGATCTATTGTAAAATCAAACTTCAAAGGGAATTTTGAAGGACTAAATGGATTAATAATTTATTTGGTTTTGAAGTCTCATCCAACCAAACTCAAGGTTTTGGTGTTTCAAGTTATTGTAATTTTAGAGTTTATGGACCTTGTAAAATTTGTGTTGGAGTTTATAATGATAAAATTTAAAATTTTATATTTATTAATCATTTTGCATGTTTGTTACTTCATTCAAAATCTTGAGTTGATTGAGTATCAAGGCTTCAAATAAATTTTCCAATTTATAAATGTTTAAATGCTATAATTTTGACTCCTAGTATAGACTTTCAAGTACACACAATTCAAGCTTGTACTCTCATGACACATTTAGATATATAATTCAATGTCACGAAAAGGTAATATTTCAAAATCTCAAGACCTATTAGCATATTTATTTGTCATAATATTTGGGACACTAATTAAAGGGGCCTTTTATTGGGTTAGAGATGCATTCATATGATTTTGAAATTTTTCCAAGTACACAAGTGTCCCCAATAGAGATTGCATTCAAACTAGTACAATATACCATTATATTACTTTTCAAAAGTAATAAAACATTGAGATTAAAAAACAAACTAAAAATTGAATACCATGCACAAGTCCATATTACAAATGCATGAAAATTACAAAAGGAAAATTTCAAGGGCATATATTAAAATGATAATAAAAAGAGACATTCATTCAGAGGACTACAAGTAAATGATAAGATGTGCATAAAGACCTTTGGGGAGGTAACTATGTACACACAAATGTGAGGGTTACTTTAAAACCTCTGGGATGATAGTAACTATATACATACAAATTCAAATGATCATGCTTCTTCTTTGACAACATTGCACCCATGATACCAAGCTATGACAAGCACTAATTAGACTCAAAAGAGGATAAACCTATATACTAATGAATGCAACACCATGAAAGAAAACTATGGGAGTAAAACAAGTTGTCAGATCCTTGATGTAAATATATAATCATTGGACAATGTTAGTTTAAGGTTGAATATTGTGGTAGAAATGTAACTCAATTTTAGCCCTTCTAAACCAAAAATATGAAATGTGAACAAAATTTAAATTTAAAAAATGAAAGACAGTATTCCCAATCTAAAATAGATAAAATAGATAAGGACATGTAGAGGCCATTACAAATGTCCTTTTATCTTTAAAAAAAAAATTACCTAAAAATTAAATATTGATAAACTTTGTCCCAAGCAAAAACAAACCTTCATCCACTATGGTCCAATCCTATAATCCAAAATAGAAAAATTACTTGATGTAGAGGTGAATAAATTTAAATGATCAATACATCCAAAATACACAATTATTTCTTAATAACATTTAAGAGGAAATTTCACCTAATGTGTATGCATGCTTCTTTCCCTTCTTTCATATAAAAGATTAACTAAAACAACTTAGATATAATGATTTCATGGTTTCAATTTTTTTTTTATTGGGCCTTTTCAAAACATGTTATTACTCCTTCAAGAAGCTAAACCCTGAAGTTGGACTCTCACCCTAATCAGGCTTTTATGTAAGTCTTGAATTTGTCTGAACATGGAAATAACTTATTAAAACCCTAAATCCTTCACTAATTTGGATTTTTTGAAGTTTAAATACAGTTGTGCAGATGTGTGTTGGTTCTCGAAACCTGAAGCACTGAATGAGTGCTTGCACTCATGTAAAATGGAGAAGAAGTTCTGAGCCTCAGATATTAATTTCGAGCTTCCTGGTAAAAGAATGTATGTATAAAAGGCTTCAACAGAGTCCAAGGATAACAGTCAACCAAGAAGTAGATTCTTTTCTTAAAGATCATGACGTGGACTTTGAATTTGAGAAACCTGTGTTCAGTGAGATTTCATTGACCAGGTGATACATACAATAGAAGTTGTATTGAGCTTTGTATAAGGTGTTTTTTGATCTTTGGATGGGAATATGAAAAGTTTGGCCTTCGCCTATTTAGGCTTTTAATTAAAATTAAGGGAGAGGAGTCCGTGGTGGGTAGGGCAATGTTGAGTGAGGGGTCCACGTCTTCCTCTTCCTCCTTTTTTTTTGGTGAAATTGGGCATTTTTCAATGTTTCAAGATTGTTTTTCAAAAATCACAAAAAAAAAAATCAAAATGTGTCATTCACTAATAGTGGGTCACTAAGTCATGTATTATTGGTATGCTGATGTGGCATCACATGATTGTTCATTTTGTGTACTTTATGAATTAAAGTCTTTTACAATTAGATATTAAGTGTAAATTTATTGACTCTTTCACTACCCAAAACTGGGTCTAAGGCTGTCATATTCTATACCCACCATGTGTTCCCTGCCCATGATTGGCTCCTCTCCCTTGCATGCATGCATAACAAAATGAAATAAGCCCGAAGTCTAACATTGAAATAAATTTGGATCCTAGACTCATGGTAATCCAAGTTGCAAAGTGTGCTTTGCATATAAATCCAAAAAAGTATTTATAATGTATGTTTTATCGTATTTATTAATTAATTGTAAATCGTAATATAATAGATTTTTTATTTTTCAATTAATTAATAAACACAATCAAAAGTACATTTTTGAGATTGGATAGATGTTTTCTGATGTTAGAAGTTTCATAATTTTGAATGTATTTTACAAACATATAATATGACAAATTGGGCCTGAACCATTAATATCATTTCAAGTCTCAGTAGTGCATTTTGGACATGTAAAAAGTTTTTGAGCACCGAGACCTTAGTAGAAAGTTGAAATACCTTAAAACATAGAGATCGCAGTATAGAGGAGAGGATCTCATAGTTGAGTACATTAATTTTTTGCTTCTCAAATCATATATGGCAATTTCAAATCATTCCTAATTTTTTGCATTAAGTCATGTTTTATTGGTGAGTCAATTTGACATCACATGATTTGTTGCTTATTAGATCTAAAGAATATATTTCATTTAATTATGAGTATTTATGATCAACATTAACAACATAAAAGTCACAACTATCAGTGTGTTCAGCTACATTTCATATCGACCAACTAGGACTCAAACCTAGGACATTCCATTTGTTGTTAGATTGCTCTACCAACTAAGTTACTAGCCCCTCCTTTACTAGTCCACTTTGATCTGAATGTGGCTTATTTCCAACATGATTGTATACTATTAAAAATATTGAACATTAAATCAATAAATACTATTACAACTATTAAGACATGTTCAACTACTGCATCCTCTCCCTACACAAAATAAATTTATCAAAAAAACATTAAAAACTTGTGAGTAAACCCAATTCACTGAAGTCAGCTTTGTGACCTCTACTAGATTAATGAGTGGAAACTTGCCTTGCTGTGTATGGGCATCTAGCTAAGCGTAATTGTTAGTTTTATTTGCAAATACTCTTGTGGGTAGGTATGTAGATTATGAAATCATGGACAAGGCACATGAAGTGTTTGGCAGAAGTTCTAGCATGGAAAAGGAAATCCTAGAGCACTTTTTGATGGGGGAGAAAAAATAAATTTAGAGAGTTTTGAAATATCTTGAAGATGACAATGCTAAGGTTGTAGTTGTGAATGTTTTATTTAAAGTTACGCAATCACTAGGGCTAGTTGAATTCTCTATGAAAATAATTGAGAAGGTGAAGAAAGCCAAGGAGCTAGGTGAATTGGGAATGGTTCATAAATCTCTTAAAAGGAACCAACAACAGATTCTTCAAAATACACCTCCCTTGATATTTGCATTACTGATCAAAGGGCATACGGAAAATTCACCACCAGCAATTCACCGATGGAAAATTCACCGTCAACAATTTACCATAAGAAAATTCACCACCATGACAATTCATTGCGCCAAAAATTAAATTTTTGGCAGTTAATTTTCCATGACAGTGAATTTTCCTGTGGTGAATTGTTGACGGTGAATTTTCGGTCGATGAATTGTTGATGATGAATTTTCCTAGAACCGATCAAAAACTGTGGATATGTGATATTTTTGGAGATTTTTTGAATGTTTATGATAGAAACCGTCGGCTGGTTGACCAATAAGCAAACTGGGCTGGGCTTAATCCTCACACTCTAAACATTGACCGTTTAGGTGGCTGGTGTGGAACCCAGCTGAAGTAAAAATTTTGGTCACGTCTGCAACCTAAGAAGACATCGGTGTTCTCA
>VDFB02252084.1:0-22244 GCA_007258455.2 Sequoia sempervirens
GAAACCATTCTTCTGCACACTACAAAAAATTTCAATAGAAATTTGCATTAAATGTAAATTTGCTGCTATTTTTAGTCATGTAGGTGTCCAATAAACCGCTTGGTGGTGTTTCCCTTCAAGTTTATTTACTTGAATGAAGAGAAAAATTCCTTTGATTACAATTAGAGAATACATTGGAGGCCTTGGTTGTGTAACTGGTGGACCATAGTCACATTTAACACTCGTTACAAAGTTTGGGAGTTAAAACGTTAAGTAGAAGTATAGTAAATCAAATAACTTGGATTAAGAATGTGAGACTAACTTGGATTAAGACTGTGAGACTGTGAGATTAATAATGACTATCATTCATTACCTTTTCCCCTCAATTGTCATGCAAAAATCCTTGGAACATTGTCATACATTGTTCATGTAGGAAAATTCATCACTAAGTCTAGGTTTTTTAGGCTTCCATAGCCTCAACTACTATGAACTGCATCTCCCAATCTCCATGTTTGTGTTAGGTTGTAAAATAATGACATTTTAAAGTCATTAATTGCAAGGGATAGTCTCCTTCATACATTGAATTGATTTGTGATGGAAACATTTGGACAGTAGTAACAATAACTTGCAATCTATCAAGACTTGATTACCTTATAACCTGTCAAATTCTAGCGATGAAATGATAGATTAATCATAATGTCACCTTGGGATCACATCACCATGAAAGAACTTCATCCAACATCCTTATGAGTGCAGGTACCACCAAATAGGTATTTGTCAAATCTGTCTTTCTCGAGCGAGGGAAATTCAGGAAGAAAAGAGGAAAGCAAGACATGTAGTTTGTCTAAAAGAGGGAGATCAATTAGAGGTCAAAATATTAGAAGAAAATTCCATAAGCACATGGAATTTTTTCTTCCTGAAGTGGGGTCATGTTCTTATGATGATGAGAGCATAAGTGACATCGAGGTGCCCTTGAGGTACAAACATCTAAGAAAACAATGGGTACCCAAGGAACTTCCTCCAATAAACACTCATTTTTGTGTCAACGAGAGGATATATCATATAGCACCATCATCATTACATGGTTTGGGCCTATTTTGTGTGGAAAACATAAAGGTCTATTACAATAAAGTTACTGAATTGATGGAGTTTTCTAGACCATGTTACAATTACAAAGATTGGATTGTAGTTTGATATGCATGAGTATGTGTGGTATGCAGCATCAACAAATTATATACAAGCTGAAAGATAAGGATCAAAATAAAGGAGTGGCTATGTACATTGGTGAAAGGCCAAAAGCATCAGGGAATATTGTAGGGTTTATAAACAACACGACTTGGGTCAACAAATAAGCAACCCAATTGCATATTCGAGTCGCGCGAGGGAAATTGTGTATTCGTAGGTGCAATAAAATCAATAATTGTAGAGGAAGTGTTGCTAATCGATTACAATTTAGGGTATAGACACAAACATAGTTACTATGGGGTAGGTACATGTGCCACCATTTTACCCAACCTCAATTAATGACTCCAATATACCATTTTATTATTATGTTTTTTTTCGTAAGTCTATTGGTTTCATTTCTGTAATGTTTTTCTATATTTATTTTTTTGTCACAGCGGGACATTGATCATCTGAAGGCTGGTCAGAGCTTGCAGGATCATGATACCATCTTGGGGTGCTCTACCCAATAGGTTTACCTCATTGTAATTGTACAAAACTAGATATGAGCAAAATGTTTTATTTTTATGTTTTTTTCATAAGTTCCTTGGGTTAATTTTGATAATATTTTTAATATTCTTGATGCAACTGGTTGATTGGGGAAAGGAACCAACAGTAGAGGATAACATCCATAGGGAGGTCGATCACTGTTATCCGATGATGACATCGCATATTCCGTAAACCCTCTGGATATGATAAGGAAGACCCAAAAAAAATGCAATGAAGAAATCCTTCAGTTGTTATTTATAGTGCCTCAAACACATGAGATGAGAGAGGGTTAAAATATTGAATGAGAGAGCACAAAACTTGAAAGTAAGCTTTCATGAGGTCTTTAATTATAACACAAGTTCATTCATGGTTTTATATTTTGTACTCTTTTGTGTCATGAACTAATATATGTGTTGTTTTTACAGAATTTTTTGCATCCTCATGATGTTGCTAGCCATGATTAGGGTACTGCAAGTACTGCCCAAGGAGTAGGAGTTGGTACAAGTGTCGAAATCACGATCTTCCGTGCATACATCACATCATTGACCCCATCATCCGTGCCTATATTTTGTTGAAATGTCAACCTTGCTTACATAGCATGTGAACGCCGGGTAGTCGCCCTGCAGGAATTAATTTACATGCGAACATGTGTCGGGACATTTTTGAGGTGCAGAGCCGCACTAATCTTTGAGTGATGTTTAGTAACATTTGTTGGGTCTTCTAAGTATTTTATTTGGGGCATTTCGGTCACATTTGTGAGCAGAGTTTCGTTCCCATAAGATGAGAAGATGCAAGAGTACTTTAAAATGTTTTAATTATTATTATATAATCCAATTGAAATTTGCAGTGATCACTCTTTTTAGACTAATGATCCATGATCATTTCTGAGAAAAATGATGTTTTATAAACATCTAGGTGATATTACATTGGAGATCTTTGGGCCCACCATACGTACACAGTGGAATGCCCAAAATCAAGATTTAGAAGATGAGCTCATTAACCATTTAGTTGTGTTGTTCGGTGATAAAAAATTCAACTAAACTAAGGTCCTTAAGAAAGCAGGTACCTATCTAAAGTATGTGAGAGACCAATATGGGTCACATTTAGAGAAGAACAAAAATAATGAGTGTCCCCCCATGATTCTAGAGAGGGAGTGGAAGGAATTGGTGTCAGATGGAAAGGAGAAGAAAAGGAAGAGACTTTTAATGTCAGACCAAGGGTATGTGATACTATCAATAATGTAATTATATACTGATTAATCTTCCTTTTTACATAATCTAATGTATTTCAAACCTTTCATAGGTTGCCCGACACATTGAAGGCAACAAAGGCAAGACTAGAAAAACACGAGCAGCACAAACTTGGCTCGGGTGGTTATATGAAATTAGCCGCATGAATTTTAAGTATCAATAAATGAAATATTGCATCCAAATAATAAATTGCAAATAATTTTGGTTTAATCACACCATAGAAGCAAAATTCATGATCTTAATGTAGGGCTCTGAATTCAACAGAGTGCCCATAGAAGAGGACTTGAAGATTTCCTTCCAGTAAGGCTATGGAGTCGTGGCTGAATGCCTAAGACTCTTGATTGGAAAAACACAAGCTTCCATTGCATCTGACATGCAGGTAAATAAACTCAATGAAGTTTATTTAAAATTGAATACTTGTGCAATCTATTCAATATTAATTTCCACCATAAATTAATTATGTGCCTATTTGTTTTAAACAGACAAGCAATGATAATACTGCACATGACATTGGAATGCAACTTGGTGAGGGTGGAACACAACCTACAGATGAAGGTCATGGTGTGCGGTACTGGATGTATTCATGTGCTATACAAAATACAATATGGATTAATACAATTAAACATATTTAATTGCAATTGGTGTATTAATTAATGTAACCTTTCATGTTTCAACTTTAGAGCATGTAGAGAATGATCAACATGTTACAGAGCATGGTCAGGAGTGAACAAGATCAAGAACATGATGTGGCCCCATCAGGTAAACAAGACCACTCTAATGTTCTTTTAAACATAGTTAATTGCAATTGGTGTATTAATTAATGTAACCTTTCATGTTTCAACTCTAGATCAGATTTAGAGGGTGTTCAACATGAGGCTATAACAAGATCGAGGAACATGATGTGGCCCCATCAGGTAAAGAGAGCACCACTCTAATGTTCTTTTAATTAATGAAATACTTGTAACAATAATAACAAAACATATCAATTTAACATTTCTTTGTTATTGCAGCAGATTCCCCTTAACGACCTCCACATCGTGAGTATGACTAGGCGTACATTAAGATTATGAGCAGAGGGAAAAACAACTAAAGGGGACAAATGATTTAGAAAATGATACTTTACTTCATTTTTTTTAGCTTGAAAAAAGAAACAAAAAAAAAGTGATTGTAATCATATTATGACAACCATATTTTTGATAATATGTAAAAACTGAAAGAATGAATGTGAATATGTTAATGAATGAATGTTATATGTTAATGAATGAATGTTATATGTTATTAATGGGTGAATGAATGAATGTTATATGTTATTAATGGATGAATGAATAAATGTGAATATGTTAATGAATGAATGTTATATGTTATTAATTCAGGATGAATGAATGAATGTTGTATGTTATTAATGGGTGAATGAATGATTAATGTTATATGATGGGGTATGGGGAATTGAGAGTGATGTGAGGTGGGGGGGAGGGGCCAAATGAGCTTCCACCGTCATGTGGTTGGCCCTGTTAAGTAGAGAATATTAAACTATTCTCAAAACAAAGAGAAGCTCAATAAGGTAATGCACTTTTCAATATAAGAAATGCATCCTTTGAAGCATCAAACCGATATGAAAAGATGAAAGAAAGTGCTAAATTTTCACTATGGTGGCAGAAAAATGATTCTTTATACCTTGATGCCTTCATTTTCCAAGCCAATTTCTCCTACTTTGCATAACTCTGCCATGTTTGTGGATGTGATATGTCTCCTACACAAAAAACATGTACCAGTTTACAGCCTTCAATCCAACTACATCCAAGTATCTTTTAAATTCCTCTATCTTTCATCAATCTCTTTACTATTTGAACCTCGTACAAATATTTTAGATGAGGAACTCATTATTGTGAAATGTGCCTCCAGTTGAGTAAAGTGAATCCATGCTTTGCATCATAATTTGAAGTTGTTTCCATTCCAATGTTCTAAGTTTAGTTTGTTTGTATGGCTTTGTATGAATACCTCTTATGGTAGTCACAAATACCTATGACCTCTTATGGTAGTCACAAAGACCTATGAGTACCTGAACTAGTAGTCTACTAAGACAATTGATTTCCTTGTCTTCCCTCTTCTTTTGCTTGATCACTTGATGGAACTACTATAAGGATGTTTTCCAATTTGCTTTGTGTATGTAAGAACTAAAGTAGGTTATGATGGGTGTGAATGATTCTCTCCTTACCCAAGATACAGTGTCACCATTGCTTGATAGATTCTATGGTGGCATATAGCTCCTTTTCACAGGCAGCTCGTGATATTGAAAGTCTCAGAATGATACACAATCTAATGTTCATGTGTATGGGGTGGAGTGCGTAGTTAGATGCATTAGGCTGAATTTCAAAGGGATGTCTTCGTATTGCTGCAGTATCTTGTTAAACCTTTCTTGCTGCAATGGGGTTGGCATATTTGTGAGCACTATTATTGTGTGTACTTGCTTGTGTAGGTGCATTTGTGGACTGTGAGAAGCACAAATTTTTGTGTAAGGGAAATGATCTTGCAACATTGTTTAGTAGAGACCAAAGCTAGTTTGGCTTGTGATGTTAACTCAAGGAGGTTAAGTTTCCACTTGTAATTTAGGGTTATCTATTTTGCAGAGGACTCAAGAGAATGGCCATATGCTAAATGGTGAAGTTAAGACTGCAGGAGTAAGTACCTCAAGTAGAACAAATTATATCTTTTTATGTATAATATTAGTTATCTCCTCCCGATTTTAAATAAGTAATATTATTTTTCAATAATATTTTAACCAATAGATGTGTGTGGCAGAATTCACAGACTCCTATGTCTTCCTTGAAAGAGCTCACTGATGGAGAGAAAAGGCCATAGAAGACTCTCACTGACAGGTAGCAAGTATACGATTCTAACCTTTTGGAGGATTATCTATCTCTTCTATTTGTATTTCCAGTTATATCACTTTTTTGCTTAGGCACATTATATTATAAAGCTCTGGCGATTTTTTTATTCCCTTAAACTAATTTTTTTTGTTATTTTGGTTTCAAGAAAATCAAGATGCATTGATCAAGTGTATCACAGAAGATGTTGGCTTTATGTGAGAATGTATATCTCTTATTAACTATCACTTATCAATGAATCATATTAAAATATTATTGGATTTCTCCATGAATACTCTTCCAATTTTTTTTAATGCTAACATAATGTTTTTTTATTTTATTTTAAAGACTCGGGAGAGCAATGATGTTTTATCTTATTGGTTATCAAATGCATCTACTTTACTCTTGTTCCTACAACACACACTAAAAGTAAGTGGTGCAGCTGGCATGACCCCTCAATGTCGCAGATCATCTTCATCTAGTTTATTTGGAAGGATGGCTAGTGTAAGATTTTTTTTGTTCAATTACCATATTATTGAACCACTATGGCTGGTATTTAGTTACATTTAAAATCTTTTACATTATTTTAATAGGGTTTCCGAACAAGTCCATCAAGCACAAGGCTCCGATTGGGAAATGGTGTGACAATTGGTGGTTTAGATGCTTCACGGAAAGTAAAAGCAAAATATCCAGCTTTGCTTTTTAAGCAACAACTTACAACCTATGTAGAAAAAAATTATGGAATGATCCGTGATAATTTGAAGAAGGAATTTTTTTGTTTTCTTGGATTATGCATTCAGGTTTGTTGACATCTCTTAATTAGAATTGTTTCAATGTTGAATGAAAAAATAAATAATGACAATTACTTTTAACTTCTCTTGTTAATTTAAAATTTTAACCCACTGATATCTTTAGACTATTAGAAATGGGAGATCATCAAATTCTATTAATTACTTTTATATTATTCTATATTGGATGGAGTCAGGGATGTTAACAAATACTAGAATATGGAGTTTATTTGAAGGTGGACTATTTTTTATGGAAAAGATATTACACCCAGTTACAAATTTCATTACCTTATGTTTTGTATATAGGCACCAAGAACATCTAGAGCAGGTTTGATCAAAGGGTCTTCTAGGTCTCATGCCAATGTAGTAGCACAACAAACTTTGATTGGTCACTGGCAAAGCATTCTGAAGAGCCTGAACAACTTTCGGAAAACATCATGTGCCAATTATGTAAGTGAATCTTTGATTTATGGGAATTTAGATAGATAAAATGTTTGTGAACTATGATTTTTTTTTTTAGTTTTTCAAGTAGGACTATACACATTTTCCATACTAAAAGGGTTGGTCACCTTCTTTTTGTAGGTGCCTTCCTTTTTGATACGTAAGGTGTTCATAGTCTAACAAAAAAAACTAGTTAACCCTAAACCCTAAATCCTAAACTCTAATAGTTGTACCAGGGGCCATGTTTAACAAACCAAATGCAATTGCTAACTTTTCACTATGGTGGTAGATAAATAATTAAAAAAAAAAACTGCAATGTTTCGTCAAAATTTTGACGAACAAGTCCGACAAAACAAAAAAATTGTGATGAGGTTGCTATACCTTCGACACACTTTTCATTGCAATGTCAACTCCCCTCGTCAGAAAAATGACAAATGTTTGTTGTCGTTTTGATGCTTTCAAATGACACTCTGCAACATTTTTATGTTTTTTGTCGTCAATAGATGGACAAAGTATCGTTGATTTTGTGACAAAAATCATCACCATTTTCCGTGGCATTGACTGAAGATGTTGGGTCATGGTTTTGATGAATAAAAGTTGGTCGTTAAAGCGATGAAATTTAAAACAGTGTTTCATTGGACATTCAACAATATTTTGTCAAAATTTTGACAAACATTCGTCATAATTTGTAGTCAAATACAGTAGTGAAGGTATATGAGGTAAGACTAAACAATTGACTAACCCTCCAAAGATGGAACACTTATGAGCTCGCTTGACAAGTGTGTGAGAAAGTGTTAATAGGTGTCTCAAGTGACGAGGACACATGTCTCAATGCTATAAAGTGAGACAAAAGTATGAAATAACCTAAGTAAACTTAAGCTAAGTGTGAATAGGTCAATCCTAGAAAGGTGATTAACTAACTAGGTATGATAAAGAAACTATTTACACTAACAATAGGTTCACCATGTGTGCATATATTCATATGATTTCTAGAGGGAGCACCAAACACATACAACCTTTATTGGAGTAATGATCATGAAAGATAAAAAGTTCGTAAATAATTTTATTCTATTATTCATGAATGGAACCAATAAGGAGATACATATTAATGAAATACACTATATAATACCAAACCATAGGTTCATTTTTATGTAAAATTACATTATACTTAGATTATCTCTATTTAAATAATACTTTTTTTTCATTATGAATGGTAGATCCTACAAAATTTACACAACCTACCCAAATGGATTTGTAATGCAATTATGAAGATTTACTCAATTGTGTTGAATTCCATACAATGTGTAGAGAGTGTGCTTTTCTATGTAAGAAAAGAGGAAGGATGGTTTGTTGGTAAGGTGTTCATACATTCCAATATTTGTGCCAAAAAACTTAAAATGCTTAAACTAAATATAAGTTAGTTTTGCTTATATGTACAGTGCACATATCTATTACATCTAGAGGGATTAAGATTATTTAAAGAGATAAAATATACGAGCTTACTAAAAATGATGATTAAATAAATGTACATAATTATTAAATATATCACAATTATAGAGAGAAAGCCTCAATTGGTAATTAATTCTTTCAAGACATGCTATAATAAACTATATAATATAGTATGTAGAAAACTATAAGAAGATATTAAAAATATGTATAATCAAAGGTTAATTTGGCTTGTGAACATAAAAACATTGATGAAATAACATCAAAATAATATATGAGACTTCTAACAAAAATCCTCATTGCAATAAACATGTCAAAGATAAATATGTCATAAGTTATTAGAGTTATCATGGATAGAAAGTAGTAGATTATTTATCATGTTGAATGATTCATGAGAGATGTTCAAGAGAGCAACAAAGAATGATGAAATTCATACAAAATATTCATTGAAGGATATTTGGATAGGTCAAATGCAATGGAAAGTATTTCATTTATATATATAGGTAGGTCTTGGGAATATAATTCCAAGTGAAGAAGAGATATAAAATGAGAGGCGAGGAGTTTGACAACTAAATTATGAGTGTTCCCAAAATTTACCATCATACTTGCATGACAATAAAAATGGGCTAACTTTGTTGGTCGAGGTTATTACTTTAAATTTCTTTTCATGATAAACATAATAGTGCCAAACTTGATGATAATATAGTTGCATAAAATTGAGAGTAAATTAGTTATAATCCATCACATTGGGAGAGATGTTTATTTTTGATGGCATTAAAAATTGTGATGATTTTGATGATGAGGATCTTTGAGCTATTAGAAAAATACAACTAAACATGAGTGGGAGATCACCTTAATACTACATTATGGGAAAATTATGGATGTAATAGAACTATATATATTGGGTACATAAGAGAATTCGATAGATAAGCTCCATGAAGTAATGAATATTGAGGAGAAGACTACAAATAAAGTAATAAACTTCATCAACATAATGAAAGAGAATGAATTCCGATTAAGGGGAAAAATAGGTTTTGAATGGACCTAAAACCATTTACAACAGGTTTTGAATGGACCTGAAACCATTTACAATAGGTTTTGAATGGACCTGAAACTGATAATAAGAAGGTTTTGATAGGGACCTAGAACCCAACCAGAAAAATAATGCTACTTAAAGATACACATAGAAGACCAGCAACCAAAAAAAACTGAACTATAACAACACAAGGTTAAGCTGGGAACCTTGACCCAAAACACTACGAATAGGGACTTAGGGCTCAATCAGAATAGGAGCACCGCTTGAGTCAGTAAGGTAACAAAACATGACACAAAAACCGTCTAGAATAGCTAGGAAACCATTAGCCTGTAACAACCAGACTGTAACAAAACACTTAACAACAATACCCACAAAATTCAAACTCCCCACCTCAATAGGGAAGTTATAAATGAAAACTAAACACTGAAGAGCAATATCCTTCACATGGATCTAGTCCACTCGAACCACCAACCCAACCTCTACCTCAATAAGAGAGGGCTCCCCTCTATAAGAGAGGGTGATATGAAAACCTTTTCCACTGGAGAAAGAACTTCCCACCAGGACCACAAAACCCCTCTCCACCTCAATAGAGGAGGTCTCCACATTAGAAGGAGAAATATCCACCTCCATATAAGACATCCACCATGGAACCAGAAAGAAAGCAACAACCCCCGAAGAAAGGCATGATATTACATCCTTTGGAAAAGCAAAAAATTGGAGCATGGAAGAAGCGAGAGAATACTTCTCATCTAGAAACCAAGAGAGGAGAAAGCACTGAGTAGTCAGGGCCTTTGAGCATAAGATAGGAAGCCACCAACCTACAACAAAACATTGATTAGTAGGAACACAACCGAACTAATCTACACCAACACCACCATAAAAACAAGGATCTCCACCTAAAAAATAGAGGGAGTAGAGACACCCCTCCAAACTATGAAAGCTTGGGACTTGACATAGATCTTAGTATACAACCTAGTCAAGAGAACAATCATAGAGAACAAAAGAAAAGAGTCCTCCAAAATAAACACAAACCTCTTCCACAAATGAAGTATTATAAACCAGAAGGAGCTCCAAAACACCCAAAATCTTAGGGGATAACTTTTTCCCTCCAGGAAAACACTTCCAACAACAATATGGAGGGAAAAAAACTACTCCACAAACAACCTCCATAGCATGAAAAACTTTAAAGACCAACCTCTTGAGGCTCACCAAGCCCATGACAACCAAAAGCTGCCAGGGCAACTGTGAAAGCAGTGCACCAGAGGGAAAAATCCCATCCCCCAATTGGAAGTGACACTCCCAACATGAAGAAAACCATTCATAACACCATCGTCTGAGAGTCACCAAAAGGAAAAGAAAGCTTACCAGCCTAAACTGGTCAAGCCTAGAAGAGGTTCTAAAGACCACAAAATCCCACAGGCCGCAACAAGAACATGAGCAACCAACACAAACTACAAACAAAAGCACCTCCCCATTGCAGGAAAAGGCAAATAAAACCAGGGAAGCTTCCACACCATTAGAAAGATCATGACCACTCAAAAACTAGACATAGGGAAAAGCCCGAGCCACAGTAGTCTCACCCAACTGACATGTAGCAAGAGCCTCTATTGACCACAGATGAAGCCAAGAAAAGCCAATAAAAAACACAGCTATACCGACCAAACATTGAGGGAGAAGAGACTGCATGAACCTAGGAAAAAAATCTGCATCATCATCATCATATTCTGCTCCTCCATCTCCATCTCCATCATAAAATTTCAAATCTCCAGCTCCGCTCCTCTTCCCGCCTACACGCTCCATCTTCCACATAATAAAAGAGAATGGGTTACTAATAGTCAATTATATAATATTTATACCGTATGGAACCTTAGGTGCTAAGAAAAAATGACCACTTGAAATATCATGACACATTATTATTAAGATCAAAATGTCATGCTATTATGCTTAATAGTTCAAGGAATAACATGAATAAGAAAGTCATATCTAATTAATATTATTTGGTAAGCTCTTCAAGATACATAATTACTAAACATTATCCCATATTAAATTAGTAGCACCAATTGGAGTTATAACTCTAAATATTGGTGTTGAAATTTTAATTTTAGATTTTATTGAATTAGAAAGAACAAGACTCGAATTTCCAAGAAAAAAATCAACATATAAAATACATATTGATTGATGAAAAAGGTTTCATTGGAGAAAATTTGCTATGAAATATAGATTCACGACTTCATTGAGTATTTCCTAAAAGAAAAACTTGAGTTTTAGAGTAAGAACAATTATTTGGGCACAAGATTTTTGTTGAAACTACCTCTTGTTAGTGATAAATCACTACATGATAGTAACACTCATATAAAATTATTAAATTTAAAATAGTTTTTACTTTGCGTAAGGTATTTAGATAAGAAGGTGAAAGTGAGGACCAACAAAGATTTTGTCAATTACTCACAAATATTAGAGATGCACATTTTACAGTTGATGATTGAGAGTTAAATTATTGATAAAAATTGATACATTGCATTAGATCCAATTGTTAGGAAAGAATATAATAATAATATTTATCTATTTACAATAAATTATAATGTATAGATCGTAACATAAGGAAATTGTATTCATTGAAAAGACTAGTAGCTTATAGCATTGAAACTGAAGAAGGGGTACCGATATATTAGGAGCTCACAATGATGAACTTGATATCATTTTTTTAATGCCAATGATGCAAGGGTCATGTTAACCTCTAATATGTGGATAGAAGCAGGTCTTGCAAATGAAACGCAAGATGTATTTGTAAAAATAACACAAACTTGGAAGCGTCCAAATAGAAGCACCAACATATGCTATGGCAGAATTTGACAATTGCTGTAGTATGTCATTTGAAGATACATCTCGAAATACGATTCCAATCACACCAATATAAAGGGGACACACATGCTAATTGCCTTTGTGATTAGCTTGGACAATATCAATACATAATGCACAAGGGTTGAGTCCTAGAAAAATAATTGACATATGACATTTTAAAAAGGGTAGGTTTAATATTTGTAGTCATATTGTATGATAGATCCTTGAATAAATTAACTTTGTCCTTCTATTTTCATATGACTGCCATGAAAAATGAAAATAAGAAAACAACTCTAAAAAAAAGACAATAAAGAAGAGAGATTTGATCCCTTTGAACAATAATAATATGTATTTCATATATATTGACATATACATATTTTATCCAATACTTATTACTCCTTTAATATGAGTGGCATTATTTTTGAATCAATATGAAATAACTCAATTTTTTTTAATATACTGCATACACATTTAAATAAATATATACTATTTCACTAAATATTATATTATATAATTCATTTATATAAAATATAATATGAAAAAATATAAAATTATATATCACACTTAAAAAATACCATTAATCAGGTAAGAGGTCATGAGGTCTAAACTTCGTCAGTGCCATCGATCACGTGAAATTTTTTTATCAAATACAACAATTTATAGAGGGGCGGCTACTTGATTCCTTTTCCCGTAGTCTATAAAAAAAATAAAAAAATCTCTTAACCTAAATATCTTAAATTCATATATATTCCTTTTCAAGAAACTTAATATTAAAACACCCTTAGATTTTTTTTATTTTAAAAAATTGTGTTTTAAAATGCTTAAAAAATAATAAATACCTACTCGAATGACTTGGAGTTGAATGTCTTCAAATCATTTGAAAATATGGTTTAAAAATTGCATGTCTTTGTATTAGGTGAAACTCAACCAAGGAAATTGGTCAACGCGACTATTCAACTATTCAATTGCTCCCATAAAATAGTCGAAATAATTGAAGTAATGCTGATGTCATGATTACCTCATTAATGAATGCTTATAACAAATTCTGTTAAAGAATTAGATTTTAAGAAAAATGTGATAGAGAAACACAAATTTATCAACAGAATTAAAGATTTAAAATTAATAGAGAAAAAATTGTCATACTCATTGAAGGAGTCAATGTTAAACTATTCAAATTAAGTAAATTTATGAAAAAGTTTTTAGTGATGTGGATATAAAGGAAATTATTAAAGGGGTGGTTTTTATTTATTAGAGGGAAAATTTATTAGGTAAATTTACATTTAAGGAGATTACTAAACTAATGGTCTTTATTTTTTAGAAGGGAAATTGACTTTTAATTTTATGATTAAGGTTTGGAAATGTATTTGAAATTTTCAAATCAAGAAATAAATGTCCTTGTACTTTATTTTTTGACTTTGGTTTTCAACAATGTTGAAATCTTATGTTAGCAATGTTTTTTTACATTCAAAGATTTATGATAAATTGATTTATATCTATAAACAATGAGATATATAAATATTTTAAGATTTGAACTATTCATTTGTTTATTTATTTATTTAGGATAATCATATCTTCATAATTCTTTTTTATTGGTAACACTTTTTATTATGAGATTTCAAAATTCATTTAAGAAAATCTTTTTTCTCATATCTTTGACATCTTAGTAAAAGTATTAAAGATATTTTTTTTGGAAGGAGGAAATTTCAACATATGTAAGAAGTTTAGAAATAAAGCATGAGATTTTTTTTTTCTTTGATATGAAAATTTCAATATTTGACTCTATAAGTTAAATTGAATCATAAATGTATAGGTCACCATTAGTCTTAACTAAAAGTCAAATTTTCTTCTAGAAACTAAAAACTATCACTTTGATAGTCTCTTCTAGATGTACATAACACTTTCTTTAAATTTACCTAATAACTTTTCTTTAAAAATAAAAACCATCACTTTAATAATTTCCTTTAGATGCCCACAACACTTAACTTTCTTGTAAAATTTTCCTTCTAAAAAATAAAAACTATCACTTTAAGAATTTGCTTTAAATGTCCATAACACTTAGCTTTCTTGTGAATTTACCTGGTTTGAACAGCTTAACATTGACTAATTGACCAATTCTTAGAATATGACACATTTAATCAGACATGTATCCTCTTTATGGTCCCATGGGGGGCTTGGGCTTCTATTTTCATGGATCAAGCGGTCCCATGGAGCAAAAAAATTATGCTACAGGATTAATTGGAATCTCCTCCTGAAAAATAGCAGCCCCTACCTTTTAGGACTGCAAATTTCAGCGGGTGAAATTGAGGTGGGGCTAGAAATTGCCCCTACAGCTTAGGAATTTTTTCTGCCACTTGTCTATCACTTTGAATTTTAAATTCCTAAAAAAAACTAAAAAATGAGAGAATCTTTATTTGTTTATTAATTTTTATCAAATTACTCCACTTCATCCCTTGAATTTTTGGAGCTCAAACTTTTAAGCTGAATTGCAAAATTGAATTCATGGGACCACCATCTTTAAAATATTCCTAAAAAATCTTAGCAGCACTGCTGAAATTTTTTAGGAAGCCCCTCCATGGACCGTACCCTTAGACACTCCTCCAGTCTACGGCGGAAGCTTCGCATCTTAGCTTTTGCCCATATATCGCACAACATACGCTACTTTTTGAAATGGGCATTGCTTGCTGAGAAACCCAAGCTAAACAGATTGAGGGAACTCATTTCTCTCTCTGCTTTCAAGAGTTGTATCCATTAAATTTGAAGTAATGGGTAACTGCTTGCGATCCAGTGTAGGTGGAGAGAGCGGTGATCAGATGATCAAAGTGATGAGAACTGATGGGAAGATTTTGGAATACAGTCCTCCTCTCCTGGTCAGAGATCTTCTCAAAGAAAAAGATTATGGGCAAAATTATAAGCTTGCTCACCCTCAAAATGTTCGGGATGCTCTGCCCCAGGATTATAAATTGAAGGGCGGTGAGCTTTATTACCTTATTCCATCCCATGAGAGCAGTATTGGTGGAGGAGTGAAGGAAAGGGGCGTGGATATGGGGGCTTCCTGTGGAAGTGCAGCGAAGGGAGAGAAGGGTATGAGGCTCAAGATTTTGGTGTCAAAAGAAGAGCTCAAGGCTTTGCTTTCTGATGGTTGTGTGAAGGAGAAATGGGTGGAAGAGTTTTTGTTGAAGCAGCTTGAGGCGAAGTTCCTGCAGCTTCAACAAAAAGGTTCTGTTGGAGGGGGAAGATGGAGGCCGGCTTTAGAAAAGATTCCAGAGATTAATTGAGATATAAGATGAACTCACAGACCAGAAGGACTTGGGCACACTGGACGAATCTTATACAACAGACCCCCCTCGCAGTATTGGAAAACCTTGTATTCAGTGAGAACTTGATTCTTTGTATTTTCAGAGATCAATCAAAACCCTTTTACTTGTGCATACTTTCCCCATTAATCCTCCAAGGCTTGGCAGGATATCAGAGTAAATTTTAATGTCTATATATTTGAATTTTGGTATGCCCTCAGGGATTCATTTAGTTTTAGGATTTTGTTTGTTTGATTTAGTTTCTTTTGTTGGAAATGGGAATTTATGCATTATAATTGATTTTATGACCCAAAAGTTTTCAAAATAATAGTTTAATATCTATGATTTTTGATATTAATGTTGTGATGTCACAATAGTCTTTTATAATAATAGTTTAATATATACAAGTTTATATATTAATGTTGTGATGTCACAATAGTCTTTCATAATAATAGTTTAATATATGAGTTTATATATTAATATTGTGATGTCACAATAGTCTTTCATTATAATAGTTTAGTATATATGAGTTTATATATTAATGTTGTGATGTCACAATAGTCTTCTATAATAATAGTTTAATATATATGAGTTTATATATTAATGTTGTGATATCACAATAGATGTGACCCTTCTAATAAGTGTTGATTAATTGTAGAATTATGTATTTGTAATTGATTATATTTCTAAAAAGTCTTTGAATTTTTCAATACCCTATTTCAAATTTATCTCTTTGACACCTTTCTAGCCTAGTGTCCCTCTCCCTTTAATTTATTCTCCCTTTATGTATCACTTTACCCTCTCCATGTATCTTGATCCCTTCGTAGGTCCTATTTCCTTATCTCTATGTTCCCCTTTCTTCTCTCATGTTTCTCTAATCCTTCTTATAACCTTATTTCATACTTAAGCTACTCATGTTTTCATTTCCAAGGTGGTCACTCTAAAATTTAAATGCTTATAGTTGTTCAAATATGCACTCTCTTGCAAACCTGTGTCAACATGGGAAGAATACACACATGAAATATGGTTTGCAATACAACATATAAGATTTTAGAAATGAAGTCATCAATAGATTTTCAATGAAGTCTCCTCAAACCACAATGAAAGAAAGGGGAAAAGAAATTACTAGAAATTAAACCAATAAGCTAAATGAATAGTGTGAACTATTCACTAAATCAATTTTTATTTATCAATGACATATTTTCAGAATCATACTGAAAGAAGACATACAAGTAGGATTGAATGTGTAAAAGGCTCTCAAATGAATAAAGTAGAGGGTCAAAAAATCACGACTTCATATATTCATTTTTTGGTGATACACAGTCACAAATTCACATAATACTTGGAATAAGTTCAACATATCAAGACCATTGCCGCTAACAAATTATTAAGAAAATAAAAAATCTACATAGCCCTTATGGAATGAGTACCCTTAATACCATGTACTTGTAAATAAGAATAGAGCTCTTATTTAAAAGGAAAAGGCCCCATAAAATCTAGAATCACTATGCTAAAAATAAGGAAACTAGATGCTATTGCATGCATGAGAGCCACTCCATGGTTATACTAAAATTTTAAATTTTTAATAAATAATCTTTGGATTGATTTTCAATTGATGGTTATATAACTGAAATATTGACATGAACTTTAAAATAAACATCAAATATTTTGCAATCTCTAGAGGTAGCACTTCTTGATTAGGATTTTTTGAGCCATGACATGCTTTTATGCTTTGTTAAATTTATTTTTCTTAAGGGATCTATTGTGATTGAATGGAGATTCATTGTAAAAAAGAGACTACATATGATGCTACCAATTGGACTATCCTTCATATCTCTTTTTCTAATGGTACAATGATCTTATGTTGTGAATTCTTTCACCTTCAAAATGAGAAAATAATCTACCATATGCCTCCTTAGTACATCACTCTACTCTTTTTATGGTTTGAAAGTTATTTTAGTAACTAGAAGGGGCCCCACCACATTACTATGCTATATTTTGGGGCTAATAGCCTAATGATATGAAGCTCGGAAATAAACAACTTCAATATCATGTGAAGGCCACTGATCTTAAAAAGGCTCAAATGGTTTTGAAGTTTACCCTTGTTCTTTTGATGATTTGAAAAAAGGGACACACCAATGCCAACATGTTCATTCCAAACTAATCGTGCAATGACGAAGAGTTTTCAAACTAACAACTTCTTTGGATTGCAAAACATGTCATATGACATTTCAAGTCCTTTTTTTCTTTTTATTTGTACAAATAATGGGGTCTACTTTAGCTAATGTGGAGATTTCAAAATGTTGCATTTATCTGAAGTTGTTAGAATAAAAATATAAATGATGCTCTAATTATTGATCTTAAAATAGATCAAATAGTTCCAAGTTTGTCTTTGTTCTCCCTTTTTCAAGAAACACTCCATAAATATAGAAACCTATGTGCTACCAATTAAAATTTCCTAAGGGAAAAGAATTGGTCCATTGATCAAAATATTATTCCATATGATTGAATATGCCTTTTGTATAACCAAGGATACACATCTACTAAAGAAGAGAAATATGTGAACTCCATCAAGGTCATATTGTGAACATATAAAATGAAATCATGTAAAGACGAAGCCAACTTGGTTGAGATGATCATGGAGAAAAAATGTTTTTAGTTCTAGAAACCTCTCATAGGGTCTTTATTTTATTTCAGATGAAAAGTTGGTGGCCAAGAACAAAAAAATTGGAAGAGAAAATTTTCAAAAAATGGTGTATGGGATTGCTAGGACTTAAAACTTTTCTAGGGAAACTTGGATTATTGTCCATTCAATTTTGCTAGTGTTCCCTTCCTCTTGAGGGCCTCAAAGGCCTTTTCCAACTATATAATGTCCTTGTATGTGAAACATAGAAAAAGAGGTTAACTCCAAATGGATTACCAAAGGGATGAACCTAATTTTACTTAATATTTCACTCAATTTATGAGGGTTATAATGCATAAATAAGAATAAAAAAACAAACCTAACTGATATACCAATCAAAAGGTGGGTATTAAAAGGGCTAAATATCAGTGTACCTATTGGAAAAAGTTCTTTTTCGGGCCTCACTAATTCGCCTAGTGGTGAATGGGTCCCTGTTAGGGTTCTGGAAAATCAATTTCTAGGTTTTTTTCTTCAATGTCTGCACTCCAAGATCCTAGGTGTTCAACTCCTGAAAGTCATAAATAAATTCTATAGTCTTTCCGTAATTTTGCAAGAAATATGACAACTTTGCAACTTTGACAACTTTTGTTCTCCACTTGATCTTCAACCTAAAACCTGCAATCACACATTAAAGGAGAAGAAAAATGTTGATTTTTTAGAGAATAGGGGTTTGCCTTGGTCAAACCCCATTTTGGTAATTGAACCTTGAAATGAAATAATGCATAAAAGGAAAGATGAATGACCAATGTAATGCTACACCTCACCAATCCTCAATTAAACCTTGGATTGCAAATCTAAAACTTAGCATGAAGTGGCCTCAATGAGTGTAGATCTTGATCATGAGCTTGACATAAGATAATGGATTTGAATACTTGAACTTGATCACCAATGCTACATCATCACATTAGCTCAACAACATGCATGAATTTGAAATGATGAAATAGATCTTTGATTGGTGCAATTGTAAACTTCTATAAATATGCCTTTGAATGCCTTCTTGAATACTCTTGAATGCTCTATAATGATCTTGTGAAAGCACTCTTGATTTCTTATGAAGATCTAGTTATGCTCTCTTGAAAATATTAGATGAAACTATATGAAATAGCCTTGTATTTACACTTATCTTACTTTTCATTCCCAAAATTTAAATAACACAAGCCAACATCAGATCTAGGATTTGAGATCATTAAAATACCATCAAAAAAATAGGGGTTCCTAGGTTAAGTGAGGACCCATTCGCCATAGGGCGAATGGGTCCTAGCATACTTAACTAGGACACACTTCAGGGATTGTGAAGTGTCATGTGAAAAGGGGATCCTAGGATATAGTGAGGACCCATTTTCCAGGTGGCAAATGGGTCCTAGGTCACTAGCCTAAGACACATTCCTTGCAAAATTAAGTGTTGTGTAATTTCATTTAAGAGTGTCGGATTTTATCCCTTAGAAAATGAAATTAATTAGGCTTGGATTTGAATTAAAGGGGCCAATTAACCTCAATTTAACCTCAATTAATAAATCCCTAGATTAGTGTGAAAGTGTAAAGATACACTTTACAACACCCTAAATAAGGCACAATTAAGTCTATTTTATCTAAAATGGCCCTAGATTCAATTTGAACGTATAAAACACATTACAACACTAAATCAAGGCATAATTAAGCTCATCTTAATATTAATGATTCCAAATTAAGTGAGAAAAAGGGATACTTTTTCTACACTATAGTATGATATTTTTTGTAGGTCTTCAGTTGTAGCCTTGACCTTAACTTGTACTTGCGTCCAAGGATTGAAGACCAACTTAACCTTTATTATGCTTGGTGTCTTCATCCAACCCCTATAAGATGTCTGGTTTGCTTGTTTTTGCATGAAAAAATCCTTGAATAATTCTTCACTTACAACCTTATTATCATTTCCCAATGGGGATAGAATCCCCTACCATATGAAATAAATAATGTGTCCTCTCATTAGTATCATAACTAGCTCCAAAGTAGTTGATTGATCTTTTCACATTTGGGTAGATTTATCTTTAATTAATACATCATTAATTTTTGTAACTATGGATCTCTTATTATCAATACCTTGTGCATTGAGCTTCATATTTGGTAAGCCATATAAATTATACATAAATCCTTGAGGTTGTGTATAATTTGGAGAGAGAGAGAGATTGGGTCCAAGTTTTACAGTTCATTCTTGATTTCCATGCTAAGATTTTGTATAGAATTGATAATTTTTGACATGGAACTAAAATTTGTGGCTGTCCACACAATCCTCACCCAATAAGAGGCATATAAATCTTATATTGAGGGCATGATGCACACGACATATTTAGGAATTTGTGCCTTCATCTTTAATTTCTAAATAATCTACACTTTGGATGAGAGTGTTTCATTTGTGCCTTCATCTCTAGTTCTAGCAAATTAGAAATATTTTAAGCAGTTCTACTGCCTCAGTCACTCTCCTTTTCTCTATCTTTTTGGATTTTTTGAATTCTATCTGCGTAGCCCTTAAGTGTTAGGGTCAAAATTTTAATTATACATAAATTTAAATAGATTTAAATTATTTTCTTCTTCTACTAGGTCTATTCTTACTTGAGATTTGAGCTCCTTGTTTATTTTCTTCATTTCTTGGGCTTGTGATCTTACTTGGACTAGAACTAATTCAAATTACTATTGATATTACCTAACTTAATCTCTCTTTTTTAACTTGCAATTTTACCTTGATGAACTAGGAGGTGATCAATTTTTGTGTATCTCTCATTAAATTCACTCTATATTTTGGTTGGGCTTGTACAAGGCTAATCCCAAATACATGAATTTCCTAATTCTCTATTTTCATTAGGCCTTGAAACTTGTACATAGTTTGCGTCATATGTGCAATTATTATAGACTATAGAGTAGGGTCAAACAAGGAGCACAATGCTTTTAGTGGGGATCCTCATCTATGTGTCTCTAGTTCTCCTATTTAGTTCATAGTATTATTTCTTGGTACATTGTTAGTTGCTTATCTATCTATGATAAATCATTTTGTGATATAGGGGAAATAGATGGAACCATGAAAAAATTTACCATCACTAAGTAGGAGCTAGGAATTTGTTTGAGAGGTAGAGAGTAGATAATCATTAATGATGGAAAGAAGGGTGGGAGACTAAATGGAGGATGAGGGACATGGTAAAATTGGAATAGGGAACTATGGGGAAGTAAGAGTAAAAATTTGAGTCATAGGATATTGAAGAGTCACTTTGAAAGTTCTTACACTTGACATGGTTGTTTTCTAGAGTAGTGTCTATGTAAATATGGAGTGATTGGGACTCCTAGGCTCAACATTGCACTTGGGATGAGTGTGATTCAAATAAATATAGGGAATTAGAGAAACAGAGTGAGAGGGTGATGGAATGATGAATTAATTAGTCCAAGTACAGGAATTATGATAGGGGTGGGTGATTCTTGTATGATGGACCAAGCGTGGAAACAAGGAGTGAAAAGCTTGCTTATAAAGAACTTGTCTTGAGTGCTATCAATGACAAGGGTGCTAATTATGCACAAGAGGGTATTTGAATAGAAGGTAATAGAAGTGATAGCATAAACATAGAAAGAGTGGGATGATGAGGGGTAGAAATACTTACCTATGTTATAGAATTGGTTGGGAGTGTTGGTGTGAACAAGGGTATTACCTAATTAGTTCACCTCCTAGTCCCATTCACATTGATTAGTCAAGTTTACTTAGTGTACACATAGGATGAACTTATCTCTTTGTGTCTCATGTCATAACTATATGTTCACTTATCCTCTTACCTTGCCTATATAAGAAAGGTCTCATATGTATATTATTTTATCATTGATTCACTTTAATCACTGTATCATTGTTGGATCGATAATCAAGTAATATTTTCTCTTGTTACTCCCTTATGGAACACTC
>VDFB02252085.1:0-27548 GCA_007258455.2 Sequoia sempervirens
TGGGGGCTTCCTGTGGAAGTGCAGCGAAGGGAGAGAAGGGTATGAGGCTCAAGATTTTGGTGTCAAAAGAAGAGCTCAAGGCTTTGCTTTCTGATGGTTGTGTGAAGGAGAAATGGGTGGAAGAGTTTTTGTTGAAGCAGCTTGAGGCGAAGTTCCTGCAGCTTCAACAAAAAGGTTCTGTTGGAGGGGGAAGATGGAGGCCGGCTTTAGAAAAGATTCCAGAGATTAATTGAGATATAAGATGAACTCACAGACCAGAAGGACTTGGGCACACTGGACGAATCTTATACAACAGACCCCCCTCGCAGTATTGGAAAACCTTGTATTCAGTGAGAACTTGATTCTTTGTATTTTCAGAGATCAATCAAAACCCTTTTACTTGTGCATACTTTCCCCATTAATCCTCCAAGGCTTGGCAGGATATCAGAGTAAATTTTAATGTCTATATATTTGAATTTTGGTATGCCCTCAGGGATTCATTTAGTTTTAGGATTTTGTTTGTTTGATTTAGTTTCTTTTGTTGGAAATGGGAATTTATGCATTATAATTGATTTTATGACCCAAAAGTTTTCAAAATAATAGTTTAATATCTATGATTTTTGATATTAATGTTGTGATGTCACAATAGTCTTTTATAATAATAGTTTAATATATACAAGTTTATATATTAATGTTGTGATGTCACAATAGTCTTTCATAATAATAGTTTAATATATGAGTTTATATATTAATATTGTGATGTCACAATAGTCTTTCATTATAATAGTTTAGTATATATGAGTTTATATATTAATGTTGTGATGTCACAATAGTCTTCTATAATAATAGTTTAATATATATGAGTTTATATATTAATGTTGTGATATCACAATAGATGTGACCCTTCTAATAAGTGTTGATTAATTGTAGAATTATGTATTTGTAATTGATTATATTTCTAAAAAGTCTTTGTATTTTTCAATACCCTATTTCAAATTTATCTCTTTGACACCTTTCTAGCCTAGTGTCCCTCTCCCTTTAATTTATTCTCCCTTTATGTATCACTTTACCCTCTCCATGTATCTTGATCCCTTCGTAGGTCCTATTTCCTTATCTCTATGTTCCCCTTTCTTCTCTCATGTTTCTCTAATCCTTCTTATAACCTTATTTCATACTTAAGCTACTCTTGCAAACCTGTGTCAACATGGGAAGAATACACACATGAAATATGGTTTGCAATACAACATATAAGATTTTAGAAATGAAGTCATCAATAGATTTTCAATGAAGTCTCCTCAAACCACAATGAAAGAAAGGGGAAAAGAAATTACTAGAAATTAAACCAATAAGCTAAATGAATAGTGTGAACTATTCACTAAATCAATTTTTATTTATCAATGACATATTTTCAGAATCATACTGAAAGAAGACATACAAGTAGGATTGAATGTGTAAAAGGCTCTCAAATGAATAAAGTAGAGGGTCAAAAAATCACGACTTCATATATTCATTTTTTGGTGATACACAGTCACAAATTCACATAATACTTGGAATAAGTTCAACATATCAAGACCATTGCCGCTAACAAATTATTAAGAAAATAAAAAATCTACATAGCCCTTATGGAATGAGTACCCTTAATACCATGTACTTGTAAATAAGAATAGAGCTCTTATTTAAAAGGAAAAGGCCCCATAAAATCTAGAATCACTATGCTAAAAATAAGGAAACTAGATGCTATTGCATGCATGAGAGCCACTCCATGGTTATACTAAAATTTTAAATTTTTAATAAATAATCTTTGGATTGATTTTCAATTGATGGTTATATAACTGAAATATTGACATGAAATTTAAAATAAACATCAAATATTTTGCAATCTCTAGAGGTAGCACTTCTTGATTAGGATTTTTTGAGCCATGACATGCTTTTATGCTTTGTTAAATTTATTTTTCTTAAGGGATCTATTGTGATTGAATGGAGATTCATTGTAAAAAAGAGACTACATATGATGCTACCAATTGGACTATCCTTCATATCTCTTTTTCTAATGGTACAATGATCTTATGTTGTGAATTCTTTCACCTTCAAAATGAGAAAATAATCTACCATATGCCTCCTTAGTACATCACTCTACTCTTTTTATGGTTTGAAAGTTATTTTAGTAACTAGAAGGGGCCCCACCACATTACTATGCTATATTTTGGGGCTAATAGCCTAATGATATGAAGCTCGGAAATAAACAACTTCAATATCATGTGAAGGCCACTGATCTTAAAAAGGCTCAAATGGTTTTGAAGTTTACCCTTGTTCTTTTGATGATTTGAAAAAAGGGACACACCAATGCCAACATGTTCATTCCAAACTAATCGTGCAATGACGAAGAGTTTTCAAACTAACAACTTCTTTGGATTGCAAAACATGTCATATGACATTTCAAGTCCTTTTTTTCTTTTTATTTGTACAAATAATGGGGTCTACTTTAGCTAATGTGGAGATTTCAAAATGTTGCATTTATCTGAAGTGGTTAGAATAAAAATATAAATGATGCTCTAATTATTGATCTTAAAATAGATCAAATAGTTCCAAGTTTGTCTTTGTTCTCCCTTTTTCAAGAAACACTCCATAAATATAGAAACCTATGTGCTACCAATTAAAATTTCCTAAGGGAAAAGAATTGGTCCATTGATCAAAATATTATTCCATATGATTGAATATGCCTTTTGTATAACCAAGGATACACATCTACTAAAGAAGAGAAATATGTGAACTCCATCAAGGTCATATTGTGAACATATAAAATGAAATCATGTAAAGACGAAGCCAACTTGGTTGAGATGATCATGGAGAAAAAATGTTTTTAGTTCTAGAAACCTCTCATAGGGTCTTTATTTTATTTCAGATGAAAAGTTGGTGGCCAAGAACAAAAAAATTGGAAGAGAAAATTTTCAAAAAATGGTGTATGGGATTGCTAGGACTTAAAACTTTTCTAGGGAAACTTGGATTATTGTCCATTCAATTTTGCTAGTGTTCCCTTCCTCTTGAGGGCCTCAAAGGCCTTTTCCAACTATATAATGTCCTTGTATGTGAAACATAGAAAAAGAGGTTAACCCCAAATGGATTACCAAAGGGATGAACCTAATTTTACTTAATATTTCACTCAATTTATGAGGGTTATAATGCATAAATAAGAATAAAAAAACAAACCTAACTGATATACCAATCAAAAGGTGGGTATTAAAAGGGCTAAATATCAGTGTACCTATTGGAAAAAGTTCTTTTTCGGGCCTCACTAATTCGCCTAGTGGTGAATGGGTCCCTGTTAGGGTTCTGGAAAATCAATTTCTAGGTTTTTTTCTTCAATGTCTGCACTCCAAGATCCTAGGTGTTCAACTCCTGAAAGTCATAAATAAATTCTATAGTCTTTCCGTAATTTTGCAAGAAATATGACAACTTTGCAACTTTGACAACTTTTGTTCTCCACTTGATCTTCAACCTAAAACCTGCAATCACACATTAAAGGAGAAGAAAAATGTTGATTTTTTAGAGAATAGGGGTTTGCCTTGGTCAAACCCCATTTTGGTAATTGAACCTTGAAATGAAATAATGCATAAAAGGAAAGATGAATGACCAATGTAATGCTACACCTCACCAATCCTCAATTAAACCTTGGATTGCAAATCTAAAACTTAGCATGAAGTGGCCTCAATGAGTGTAGATCTTGATCATGAGCTTGACATAAGATAATGGATTTAAATACTTGAACTTGATCACCAATGCTACATCATCACATTAGCTCAACAACATAAATAAGATAATGGATTTGAATACTTGAACTTGATCACCAATGCATGAAAATTTGAAATGATGAAATAGATCTTCGATTGGTGCAATAAAATTCTATAAATATGCCTTTGAATGCCTTCTTGAATGCTCTTGAATGCTCTATAATGATCTTTTGAAAGTACTCTTGATTTCTTATGAAGATCTAGTTATGCTCTCTTGAAAATATTAGATGAAACTATATGAAATAGCCTTGTATTTATACTTATCTTACTCTTCATTCCCAAAATTCAAATAACACAAGCCGACATCAGATCTAGGATTTGAAATCATTAAAATACCATCAAAAGCATATTCCAAAGGGGGTCCTAGGTTAAGTGAGGACCCATTCACCATAGGGCGAATGTGTCCTAGCATAGTTAACTAGGACACACTTTAGGGATTGTGAAGTGTCATGTGAAAAGGGGATCTTATGACCTAGTGAGGACCCATTTTCTATGTGGCGAATGGGTCCTAGGTCACTAGCCTAGGACACATTCCTTGCAAAATTAAGTGTTGTGTAATTTTGTTTAAGAGTGTCGAGTTTTATCCCTCAAAAAATGAAATTAATTAGGCTTGGATTTGAATTAAAGGGGCCAATTAACCTCAATTTAACCTCAATTAATAAATCCCTAGATTAGTGTGAAAGTGTAAAGATACACTTTACAACACCCTAAATAAGGCACAATTAAGTCTATTTTATCTAAAATGGCCCTAGATTCAATTTGAACGTATAAAACACATTACAACACTAAATCAAGGCATAATTAAGCTCATCTTAATATTAATGATTCCAAATTAAGTGAGAAAAAGGGATACTTTTTCTACACTATAGTATGATATTTTTTGTAGGTCTTCAGTTGTAGCCTTGACCTTAACTTGTACTTGCGTCCAAGGATTGAAGACCAACTTAACCTTTATTATGCTTGGTGTCTTCATCCAACCCCTATAAGATGTCTGGTTTGCTTGTTTTTGCATGAAAAAATCCTTGAATAATTCTTCACTTACAACCTTATTATCATTTCCCAATGGGGATAGAATCCCCTACCATATGAAATAAATAATGTGTCCTCTCATTAGTATCATAACTAGCTCCAAAGTAGTTGATTGATCTTTTCACATTTGGGTAGATTTATCTTTAATTAATACATCATTAATTTTTGTAACTATGGATCTCTTATTATCAATACCTTGTGCATTGAGCTTCATATTTGGTAAGCCATATAAATTATACATAAATCCTTGAGGTTGTGTATAATTTGGAGAGAGAGAGAGATTGGGTCCAAGTTTTACAGTTCATTCTTGATTTCCATGCTAAGATTTTGTATAGAATTGATAATTTTTGACATGGAACTAAAATTTGTGGCTGTCCACACAATCCTCACCCAATAAGAGGCATATAAATCTTATATTGAGGGCATGATGCACACGACATATTTAGGAATTTGTGCCTTCATCTTTAATTTCTAAATAATCTACACTTTGGATGAGAGTGTTTCATTTGTGCCTTCATCTCTAGTTCTAGCAAATTAGAAATATTTTAAGCAGTTCTACTGCCTCAGTCACTCTCCTTTTCTCTATCTTTTTGGATTTTTTGAATTCTATCTGCGTAGCCCTTAAGTGTTAGGGTCAAAATTTTAATTATACATAAATTTAAATAGATTTAAATTATTTTCTTCTTCTACTAGGTCTATTCTTACTTGAGATTTGAGCTCCTTGTTTATTTTCTTCATTTCTTGGGCTTGTGATCTTACTTGGACTAGAACTAATTCAAATTACTATTGATATTACCTAACTTAATCTCTCTTTTTTAACTTGCAATTTTACCTTGATGAACTAGGAGGTGATCAATTTTTGTGTATCTCATTAAATTCACTCTATATTTTGGTTGGGCTTGTACAAGGCTAATCCCAAATACATGAATTTCCTAATTCTCTATTTTCATTAGGCCTTGAAACTTGTACATAGTTTGCGTCATATGTGCAATTATTATAGACTATAGAGTAGGGTCAAACAAGGAGTGAAAAGCTTGCTTATAAAGAACTTGTCTTGAGTGCTATCAATGACAAGGGTGCTAATTATGCACAAGAGGGTATTTGAATAGAAGGTAATAGAAGTGATAGCATAAACATAGAAAGAGTGGGATGATGAGGGGTAGAAATACTTACCTATGTTATAGAATTGGTTGGGAGTGTTGGTGTGAACAAGGGTATTACCTAATTAGTTCACCTCCTAGTCCCATTCACATTGATTAGTCAAGTTTACTTAGTGTACACATAGGATGAACTTATCTCTTTGTGTCTCATGTCATAACTATATGTTCACTTATCCTCTTACCTTGCCTATATAAGAAAGGTCTCATATGTATATTATTTTATCATTGATTCACTTTAATCACTGTATCATTGTTGGATCGATAATCAAGTAATATTTTCTCTTGTTACTCCCTTATGGAACACTCTCTTTGGTTTACAAGTGATCTTGGGAGATTGATTCCTTGTGTAACTTTTACATGATATTAGAGCTTCAAATTTGCAAGAACCTTCTCAAATCTAAGGGTGGTTCATTCAAGAGATTTTTCTAAGTGTGTTTTTGGGAAAAAAATACCTCACCACGAGTCTAGAAGGTCCAAAAATCCCTATTTTTATATAAGGAGATCTATATTTAAGAGTCAATTTTTTTTTTGGTCATTTTTTCTAGGGTTACCAAAAAAATTCTATCAAAATTTGTACATTTGCATGTTTTGTAAGGTCTATACTTGTTAAAAATGGTAGATCAGATAATTGATAATATGCTTGCATCACCCTACATCAATATAATCTAAAGAATATTTAGTGTATAGGTCTATTTATCAAGGAATATTTCATAAATTAGGGTAGCATCATTAATGCCAATTGTCACTTTAGAGGTACAAATTTGTAGTTTGTTAATTAAAAATATTTTTTTATATTTTGTTAAGCCCATGGATGGCATGCACATTTTTTTTTGGTTTTCAACCTTCTCTGGCCACTATGTATTGTAAGACAAGGAACCTCTACTACCCAAATAAAATATCCCATGGTTAAATCTAGTGGCCCTCCACCTATGCTTATCCTCCAACATCACATATTGATTATTCACTAGGATTCTTTGCCATAAACACTACCTTTGTTGGTGATGCAACTTGTTAGTTGTCTTAACCCAAAATTTCCACTTAGGGAATGTGTGACTAATTTAAGCTTCCTAATAACCACTCAGAATGGTAATGTTACCTAGTAAAACCACCCCAACAATGGTGGTTTCCCATTTTTCTTGCCCAAAGGAGGTACTTTTTTCCAGGAGAAAACTTTTTGCCCAAGGAAAAAACTTATTAACTTTTAATAGTAATTGGAAAGATAGTTTTGAGCACGTTGTAGTGATATAGGTTATTTGTCTAGACTTTTCTATAGGTTCCTGATATTTCTAATTGAATTCCATATTTCCTTTTTGGATTTTGAGCTCATAATTTTTTTCCTTTTTAATGTAATTTTCATGATTCTTGCAACATTGGAAAGGTACTAAGGATCTTTTCAAATCTATACATACACTTTCAATAGATTTGGACCCATGTATCTTTTATTTAGTGTATAGGTTTTCACTCTTATTGATTATCTATACATATACTGACACCTAGAGAAGTTTTATCTTTTTAGGGGTCTTCATTTTTAGTATTGATTTAGATCTATGAGGTTTCATATAAGATTGTTGTAGTATATTGTCTATTTTTCTCTCTTGGTTCTTATTTCTCTCATGGTAGATTCATATTCATTTGAGCTTGTCACTCCTCATAATTATCATACATGGAAGATCAATACAAAATTTTCTCCTTTCCAAGGTTTGTAGTCTACTTTGGGTGAACATCAACCCAATTATGTTGTGATTATGAGATATTTTATCATAGGAATAAATGTGATGAAGTTATGGGTTTGATTGCATTACAAGTTTTTGATCTAGCTTGTTGTTCCACATTGAGGGGTGTACTACACCTACATATGTATTAGATAAGTATAAATATTTATTTAGTATAGTTAGTGAATTCCATGCTTTACAAATGAAGGAAAAAATTTCATCACTTTCTCTTGACACATTTCCTTCTATTGAAGATTATTTGGTTAAGTTAAAATCTTTGAGATCTCAATTGGATAGTTGTGGGAAAGATAAATTTGATAAGGAATCTATATTATTGATTTTTTAAAAGGACCATTTGCTTTCATTTTTTTCTACCTTCTATTCCACTATGGATGCCTTAGGTGAAGAATTTAACATCCCTTCCTTTGAGAAACTATAATTTCTTGATTAGAGAGCAAGTTGAGTCAAGCAATAGTACCCCAAAAACTGAAAGATAAAGAAAGAAGAAACCAAAAATCTAAGATAGGATCTAATGAGCTTCCCACCTCTTCCAAAAAGGATAAACCTAAGAAGGAGAAACCAAAATGTTCATATTAAAAAAATAGGGATATGATGAGCATAAGTGTTATGATAAAAATATAAATGATTTGTCAAACATTCTTTAGAAGCATATCTAGTAGCCTTCATTAATGTCTTCTAGTTCTTAAAATTATTCTACAACATCATCATCTACATATTCAAGGAAAATTATATTTTCAAATGGGGCATATAATATGAAAGGTAAAATACTTCTTACATCTACAAGTCTAGAGTTAGGGATATGACTTCTTGATTCTAGAGCTTCACATCATATAGCTTTGTCACATGCTATGTTCTCTTCATTTGATCCTTGCACTCTATCACATATTTTGATGTGGGTAAGGATTCATTGACATGGGTGAAGATACATTCAATAATTTACTTTGTGTTCCATCCTTGTTAATGAATTTAATTTTTATCTATTATATTTTACATAGTGTAGTAGGGAAGATTGTTGAGTTCACATATGATTATGTGATTATAAAAGATTTGGAGAGGAGATAGATCATTGTTGTTGGGATGGTTGGTCATTCAACTTTCTTAAATACATTTTCACATTTTTACCCTAATGGTTCAATGTAGTTCCATTTATTGGTATTCACACTCATCCATCTAGTGTGAATCATATTTCTAAGAATTTTTTATCACTTGAACCTTTATGTTCTTTATTGTTGCACTTAGCTTCCATATCTTCCACCTTATTCTTCAAAGATCAATACTTCAATTCAACATAATTATAAGTCTTTTAGATTTAGCCTTATGGGACGAGTACTTGATAGGTATTGTAGATTTGAGGGACACACTTGAGGACATTAATTTCCTCTTTGATGATATTTGTACCATGAATAATATATCACATCATCATTGTCTTTGAAGGTTATTCCTCACGAGTTTCTATACTGTCTTGATTTTTCATCATTTTATTGGTAGTGCACCTAACTTTGTTGTGGTAGATTCTAGCATGAAGACATTTGAGTAGTTTTTAAAGGTACCTATCATGATACTTATTCCCTCACCCCTTTTCTTAGAGTTAGAGTTTTTTCTACACAAACCATTGCATTTATTTCTTCCCAAGAGGAGGAATATTGTTTGTTGATCTTTGACACTTTTCAACATTCATGTTCATGCATTTATCATTAGTAAATGAACTATTTCATTATGTGGATGATCTATGGTATTAATATCTCTATCCTATAGGGGATATATATATATATAGTATTCCTTGGGGGATCATATTGAGTCCTTCTTCCATCACTTATAGATGTTTATTTTCTTAAATTCGCTCTTTTGGAGAGAGGATTTCTTTTATGGATTTTTATCCTTTAATTTTTTTGTGAGGGATTCTTGTACATAGGTACCTAGCATGGACATGTATCTTGAACCCATCATCTATGCATATTTTCTTTTATGCATTTATTTTTTCCTCCATAAGTTACACTTGAGGGGGGTGTTGGTGTGAACAAGGATATCACCTAAATAGTTTACCTCCTAGGTCCCATTCACACTTGTTAGTTACGTTTAATACTTAGGGTACACATAGGATACTTATATATTTCTATCTCATGTCATATCATTCTGACACATTTCATAATATTATGTTCACTTATCCTCTCACCTTGCATATATAAGCAAGGTCTCATATGTATAATATGTATGATTGATCCATTTTGATCATTGTATTATTATTGTATCCATAATAAAGAAAAAAATTCTATTTTTAATATCTTATGGTATCTTTTTAATATCTTATGGAAGGTCATCTTTAGTTTTGTAGGTGATCTTGGGAGCTTGAGTACTTGTGTGACTCTTATAGGAAGTGGTTATTCCCACAGTTCCAATTATGATACAATGTTTCTACATCCGATTCTTTAAAATTAGAGATTCATTGTATTATTAGTCTCCTCATTCTCCTTTCTTTCATGGACATTGGTTTTTCCAAGCATTGGCTTTGAGGTTCCTACATAGTTTGAGTAATCTACTTTGCTACTGCTATTATAGAGGAAGAATGTACTACTTCTAATAACTATATTTTGAGTGGATGGGGATGCCAACTTAACTTTTATGCTCTCTCCTTTTTATTTTGGAGATGTTTTATGCTAACCCATGTATTTTAAATAGTTCCACCCCAAGGGTTTGATATGCTAAATCTTGTTGATTGAAGTGGGTGGGTTCTTTCAAATATTACCGTGGTAGGGCATGTAATGGTTGCATTCATGGAGTCTAGCTAGATTATTGTGATGTTAGAACCTCCTCAAATAAGCTACTAATAGCCTTACTATTTGGAGCGGTCTCATCTTCTTTATATTCTTCTTGTGCTATAAAAATTCCTCCAAACTAGATATTACTTGTATCATAGTTTGATGCGAGGGAGTCATACTCTTCATCCCAAAGATTTTCCCAAATATCTTATATTCTAAAATTTATATATGTGTGATTCATATCCATAATGCCTATATTTATAATAGGCTCAAATATTCTCATTGCTCCTTTCTTGGTACTTAAGAGTTTTGTAGGTACTATGAATCATTAATTTATTGTGGTTATAGTTGTGAAAAACTATATAAAGTCTCCCAAGGTTGGATATTATTCATAAGGAGCTCATATATTACTATACATAAAGTACTGAGTATATTTATAGGATTCCTATTTGATTCAATTTTTTAGTCAACTATGGTGGATGAATATTTCCATAGACTTAGCTGTTTTGATCTAGTTGTCCATAAAGTTATCTAGATCATACATATAATAATATTTTATGAGATTTAATCCTATGTCTACCAAATTTATCATGAGAAGATGCTCTATGCCCTTGTTTTAGACTATAATCTCTTTTAAATAGAAAGGGAGGTCATACATTACCTTTTTATTCCTTTTGGTGCAATACTCAAAAACAATGAAATTGAGTTGTTGAACATACTTGATTGCTAAGACCTTGTTGGAGATATATTTGGAAAGTTGTAATAAATTATCTTTGAATCCATGGAGTTATATTATCATGAAGTATAATCCAAAGTGAAAAGGTGAAAAATAGGGTTTTGGTTGTAAAGGGGGGTTCACCACAACAAAGGACCTATTTCTCCAATTTTATTCAAGGAAATGAGATCCAAACAATGAAGTGACTATAAAAAAAAAGGTGAGTCAAATTAAGGTAGGAATCAAAAAAATTCCTTTCCATGCAAGGACGAGGGCATGAGTCAAATAACACTTTGGGGAGATAGATTAAAATCATAAAAAAACTCCAAAATGCAAGCTATAAAATGCAAATGAAGGACAATAATCAAAACTAATAGAAATAGTAATTAAAAGGTAGATCTAGAAAGGGAAGAATGATGTGTAACTTAAAATTCACCTTTTGAAGCTCATTGAGGACTCATTCACCCTATGGTGAATGGGTCCTAACTAGTGTTCTCTTCTGCTGTGTCTACACTTCTAGATTCTCAATTCTCACTGCCAGATAGTCAGAAATAAATTTTGTAGAAGAGTTTCCGTGAAATGAAAAAAATTCTTGCAACTTTGACAACTTTGCAAATTTCTTCAATTTTTCTCTTCAAAGGATCTTTCACCTAAAACTGCAGTCACACATCAAAGAGAGAAATTTTTTGTTTTTTAGGTGAATGGGGGTTTGCCTTGGTCAAACCCTATTTTGGTAATTAAACCTTGAAATGAAATAATGAAACATGAAGGAATGATGAATGAACAAGCAATGCCACAACTCACCAAACCTTATTTGAACCTTGTATTGTAGATCTGTAACTTACATGAATTGGTTTCAATGGATGTGGATCTTGATCATGAAACTTGATTTGGAATGTTGCCTTGAATGCTTGAATAGATCTTAAACTCTACATCACCAAACAACATGCATGCTGCAATAAATACTTGACATGATGATGGAATCTTGATTGTTGCAATAATCTTTAATAAATATGCCCTTGAACGCCTTGAAAATGCTCTTGAATGCTCTTGATAATGCTCCTATTGTGATTAACTTGGATGATGATAATGAAATTGCAAAAATTGATGAACATGTGCATAATGAGTTGAATTCATCATTTTCATCTTCTATGAGCTTAAACGATGATCCTCCTAATAAGAATGTTGAACTTGGTGCTTGTCCTAGTTTGGCACTTGATCTTGTCCCTCTGGTTAGTTATCCACCTTTCACATATACTAAACAAGATTGAGATGCAGATGACTTGCTATAGGTTTAATCGCATGTGCCTTACTATTCTTTTCTTTATTTTATTTTTCGTATTCTTTGTGTGATTGCATGTGTGTAATGTGATCCCTTGTACTATTTCATTCGATGTATCTCTTCATGTGCATTCCTCTATTTTTACCTACTTTCTTCTATATGTTGTAAATATTTATCTTATCTTTTGTCTTGTGTTTTCTATTTGGGGATGACACAAGGCATCGAGACATTTAGGTCTCTTCCATATTGAACAAAAATATATATTTTTTGTTTTTGCTCTCTATGTGTCATTCTCCTTGTTTTACGAGCATTTGGGGAAATGATGACGTTTCTGAGCTCCATAACAACATTATAGGAAAGACATACTGATCTCAAATTCGTGGATCCCTTATGTGTTTGGGATTTCATTTTGGGGGCAACCTCTTCCCCTGTCTTCCCTTTTCATGACGTAGCTTCATTTGAAAACATATGACTTCGCATAGGTATTTTCGAATAAGCTCTCATGTATTCTTTATTGTTACCATTGATTATTTGCTACTTTAAAGTAATTGCTCACAATAATGGTGTTAGTAATTTCTTTAAAGTGGGGGCATACATTGGAAGCATTATTTTTGAAAATTTTGACATTCCTTATGTTTCATTATGTGATTTTATTACTTCTTGTGATAAGTATTTTTTTTGGTGGTGTCATTGGGTTTGATGTCCTTTGAGAGCATGATATTTCTTGGCATAAAAATTTCCTCTTAGTGGCGATGCTACGCGTTGTATTCCCTAAGTTGTGAATATTTTATCCTTGAATTTTCGTCTCTTGGAGACATTAGGGACAATGTTCCCTAAGAGGAGACCTTGCATGAACTAAGAAAAATCCCTTTGAACATGTTTATTTGCATTTTTGTTCATGTATTTAGCAGAACATAGCTTGCTAACCTTATGCAGCTCGAACCCTTTTCAAGGCCACCAAGCATAAAACACCTTGCTTGCCAGTGGAGCCTTGCCTTGTTTGTTCATAGGTGCTTAGCATAATGCAGCTTGTTAGGCCTTATGAAGCTCAAAGTTTTGTTTTGTGGTGCCTTACTGAAGTTATCAAAGGGATAGCTTTGGTATGGTATGGGAGCGTAATAAGATTCTATCACCTTTTTGTGTTTTGTTTTCTGGTGCCTTACTGAAGTTATGGAGGTATAGATTTGGTATGGTATGGGAGCCTAATAAGATTATCTCATTTAGAACCCTTGGGGGCTCACCTAGTGGGTAGTCAAAGTTCTATTAGCCCATGTGAGTGTGCATGTTGTTTGCATAGTGGACAACCAAAGTTCCACTTGTGAACATTTTTGGACAAACAATTGAGGTGTGTTCCACATCACATTAGACAGTTGAGGCTTGATCCACCCTTCTTTTTACCTTTTCTTTGAAGTCTTTGATATTGTATGATTGAGTATAGTGTCTTTGCTACATACATATGTTTTGAATGTCTACTTTATTATGAGTTTGACGTAAGGTCATTGTATCACTAAAGTGGGGGCTAAATGTAGTGATGGAAAATGTATCCCTTTACATTTTCTCTCTTGTTTGGTCCCTCTTAGTTAATTATGCCTTAATATAGTGTTGTAAAATGTATTTATTTACACTTTCACACTTATTTAGCACTCCTTTAATTAATTGAGCTTAATATTTCCTTAAATGGCCCTTTAATTCATTTACCAAGCCTATTTAATTACATTTTTTGAAAAGGAAACCCAACATTCATTAATGCCTTAACAAAACACTTCTCATTGAGCAATGTGTGTACTAGGTTTAGGGACATAGGACCCATTTACCCATGGGTGAATGGGTCCTCCCTTAGACCTAGGACCTAAATTTATATTATTTTTTTGGTGATATTTTATTGTTTTCAAATCTATATTTCAATACGGCTTGTGATATTTGAATTTCAAAAAATTAAGGATACATATCTATAAATATAAGGTTATTTCACTATGTTTCACCTAGAAGATTTTGAGAAGCACCAAGAAATTTTCAAGAGATCATGTTAGAAATCAAGAGCATTTCAAGAGCAATTCAAGACATTTAGGAGAAGATTTATTAGAGTTTTATTTTAGCAATCAAGATCTATTTGTCATGTCAAAGTCTTCTTGCATCATGCATGTTATTAGAGCTAATATGGTGATGTAGGTTTCATGATCCATTCAAGCATTCAAACCCATTATTTTAAGAAATATTCAAGGTTCAAGATCCACATCCATTGAAGCCATTTCATAAAATTTGTAGATCTACATTCCAAGGTTTATGCAAGGGTTTGTTGAGTGGTAACATTGCTTTGTTCCTTCACCATTCCCTCTTTCGTGTTTCATTTCATTTCAAGGTTTGATTACCAAAATGGGCTTTGTAAAAGGAAAATCACCATTCACCGAAAGAAAAACATTTTTCCCTCTTGATTTGTGATTGCAGATCTAGGTGGAAGAAATCTTGAAGACCTTTTGAAGAGTAAAATTGAAGAAGTCGTCAAAGTTGTCATCTTCTCATGGAAACTCGTCTACAAAATTTATTTTTGACTTTATGAACCTGAAACCTAGAGAATCTGGAAGTGCAAAGATAGGACCAGAGGCTCCCGAAAGTTGTAGAAAAACCCTAACTCAAGACCCATTCACCCCTCGGTGAATGAGTCTCAGATCAACTTCAGAAACTAACTTTTGGTGAAAGGTACATTTAGATTTTCCCTTCTTTGATTTGCAATCTGATTGCAGGTTTTTTCAATATTGAGTTTAATCATTCCATTCCAAGTGTTAGATTGCATTTTGGTGATAGTTTACAATTTTTAGTTTTTCTCCCCAAAGTGCTATTTGACCTTGACCCTTGTCCTTTAGTCATAAGGAAATATGTTGATTCACACTTTGAATTGATTCGCCTAAGGGTTGATAATCATTTTATAGTGTGGATCTCATTTCCTAATGAAATAGAGGAAGATAGGTCCATTCCTTATCATATTTGGTGCATCCCATATTTTAAAACACCCTATTTTTCTTCATTTCAGAAATTATCAAATGACATTAAAATACCATGAGCTAAAACCACCTAAAAAGTAGCACCCATCCTTTTATCCAATAAAAAATTTCTATGATGTATCAAAACACACACCACCATGTGTAACTCCCCCATTATAGCTCATTTATGTGTCCAACATGTTTTTACATCTTCTATTTTAGGAGACCCAAATTTCAGAGGCCATAATATTTGATTCGAATACCAATCAATGAACCATTTGAATCACCAAAAATCTCATGAAGTGCTCTACCAAGCTATAACTTGCTTTTCCAAATATAGCCAATTTTGGTCCCCAAAAACACCTCTAAGGCCTTTAAACAAGACTTTGCAACTTTGAAAAATAAAAAATTTAATATCTTCAAATTTGGACATTATCTTGGAACAAAATTTCACGAGCATGCTTATTTATCCAATCTGAAGCTTTGTGGAAAATTCCACATGAATCTGTGCTGAAATACAAACTTAATATAAACAGTAATCTCATGTAATTGCAAGGTTGAGACACCATTTTCCTAACAATTTGGAAATTTGAAATTTATTATTATTATTCTTTGTCTTATATGAATGATATATTTTTGATTTATTAGATTATATTAATATATTTAAAGAAATTAACCTAGGTTAGTACAAACACATGTATAATATATATGAAACAACCTAGAACCTAAATCTTAGTCTTTCACTTCCATATGTGACACTTCATCTCTCAATATTTAGAATAGTAGTTACACACTATGCTAAAAATGGTATTCCATAATGGATCCAAAAGTTATGATGCATTGTTGTGTGGTGCTCTATAATATTGTGTGACATTTGGAAGTGATTTATAATGCACCATTTTTCCTAGCCCACATCATTGTATATGATCCATGTTGAGCCTAGGTGATGAATGCAGTATACAACTTATCTAGTGGTGCATCAATTCAATACAATTCTAGACTAGAGATTGTAGAATAAAATCTTAAAGTAAAGATACAAAATAAATTTTACACATTTAAAATAATGTCATGCTCCCAAATAAAGCTACTTCTATTCAATGGAAGAATAGGGTACAAGGTATATATGTTTATACATTTGAGCAAGATTGAGAAGGAGAATTATCATGATCAAATAAGGGATAACACATCCTATCTAATTTGTCTAGACTACAATAGATTCAATACCAAATAGTCAAATAATGCTAATTTCTATTGTACATAAATGTTTGTCCTCTGAAGGGATGTTTAAAAATAGTGTAGCCAAGAATAAAAAATATTTTGACTAGAAAGAGGCAACACATTTGAATAGTTTACACAACTATATATTATTTTTGATCATATCAATATAAGGGATTCACATGAACACAAAATATAAATCATGTTGAAATTATAAAATAAGAACCAAAAGTGTAATGAATCAACCTAACTTTTAGCCTTCAAAATTAATATTGAATGTATTTCTTGAGAGTTGGAATTATAGTAAATGGATAAATTTTCCCACAATTGTAGATCTATTGAATTCACTAGGTGTCTACATAAAGTGATGCAAATTCATGTGTGGTAGTGCACAATGATCAATGTGTTGAGTCATGCATGAGGACATGTTGTGGCGAAGAATTGCACAAGGTCATATATGAGGTGCATGGGCTCATGTGTGGTAGTGCATGATAATAATTAATGCACACAGAATCACAAGTTCTTGCATATAATCATTAAGGGTTGTTGAGGTTTATGCAATAGCACACAAAATAATATATTTGCTTTTGTAAGGCGAAAAAGGCTACGAAAGCTTGTGTGGTGATCATAAGTGTTATGTCTACTATGATATTTACTGTAGAAATATATTGGCACACAAGGGGTTCAAGTTGGACCAAATCTAGCATACAAGTATTTTCATTCTATGCAAAATAATCCTAAGGTCCTCCTATTATTGTGTAAAGAGTGTTATTACCTAGCTAGATATTATCCTACCTAGTTGTCCCTATTCACACATCTTAATTTCAATTAGAGAATTTTTGCCTTTGGTCTCACCTCATGTGGACTCTATATGTGCCCTCCGACTTGTCCAAAGTGTGGCACCATGTATCACACATTTAGAGGTGTATTTATACTTTCAATCCTACTTTCTCATCTTCTCATCATTTCCTTTATATATAATGATTTCTATGTACTTTTTAATTTGATTTTGTATGATATATTGTTACCTTGTAGATTCTTTTATGGAATGGTTTGATCTTGCAATTTAATATTGGTTGCTTTAACACATCCATGTAATATGCTACATTAAGGTATACCAATCAAGTGAAGTGATAGGTTGGGACACTCAAACATGTAGGCACTAATCTAGGGTTTGTCACTTGAATTATGTGAGTCAATTGAGTAGCTCCAATGGTCTTTAGTCAAGTGTCATCTAACTTTAGTGACTTTTAAAACTCATCTATTTCATAATACCCTACAAGTGAGACATGGATTTTTGCTTCCATCATATTGTGATATATAAATATAAGATTAGATTAGGTATATTTTTATTATGTTCTTTCTAGGATTGTTAACTTTAAATAGTTTATATATCTTGATACAATCTTCCTTCTCTATATTGTTAAATAAAAGTTTATCTCTATACATGTTTAAATAACATTTAAGAATTATGTAACCCTTATGTTACCATCTAACATGAGCCTCTCTTTAGCATGAGCCCCTCTTTAGCAGGAGCCTCGAGAGGATATGAATCTTTTGATGCCTTGCACACTATTAGAAATCCATTTCTTGGTAATGATCCTTCAGTCCCTACTATAATATGATCTACTATGTGTGGATCAAACAATCACAATTTTAGAGGTATCACTTGTAAAATCCCTACATGCTAGCTATGATTTGCTATGTGTAGGTGTGAATTGGATGGTTCATCAATTGTATTTTATATACATAGCTACTATTGGGGTTATTATTGATTCTATGTTCCCTTCTCTATGTGGTAATGTTTGATTCCTTTCTTGTTCACACTTTTCCCCTATCATGGTCTATAGGTAGGATGTGATTGACAATGAATCTTATTATGTCCATCAAAGTCTGTTGTGTAAATTTAACTACTTCTATTATTATCTTTTGAATCTACATAAATAGATTTTTGAGTCTCTCAAGGACTCTCATTGATGGCGCATTTGATCTTTTTCCTTGTTTTAGTGTTATCTTTATCATAGTATTTCAAAATTTGGAGGGCATCGAGTTGGTGTTAGATGAGTGTGTGTGTGTGGGGTGAGCATTCGCTCCCTCCAAATGTGCAGTTCCATCCTTTCAACCCTATGACTAAATCTCTCGATATTATGTCATCTCGGGCGAGTTTCCTAATCTCCCTCTATAATTTGGGATGATTCTTATATTAAGGATATAAACAATGTTATTGGTTTCTTTATAAAGGTGGATTCATCAACATCCAACACTAATCACACTAGCTTTTCCCATATTATAGTGGACATCAACATTTCTAAGGCACTCCATGGGGATGTTGTCTAAATGATTGATGATAGGTGATGTGTTCAACTAATTGATTATGATATTTTATTATTTTAATGTAGATGATGCTTTGTTACTAGAAATATTGCTTTTAATTATCCCCATTCTCACCATACGGTAGTGGGATCAACTACTTGGTGGAGAAATGCCCTCCATGATCATTTGACTATTGATGCTTATGTTATTTTTGACTCTTTGGTTGATGATTCTCCTTGTCCTACCCTCACATTAGTGGATCATGTTGTGATCTTGAAGGCTCCTCCTAAGGTGGCTTCCCCTAGGGCTAGTGTGGTTTAGGATATTTTTCAATACCTATTAGGAATCTACCTTTTGAATTGATTTAGGCTTCTCTTGTGTTATACCCCATTTCCCAATCAATGGGTCATGGGGGAATTCTTGTTCTTACTCAGTTTGTAGGTTATGTGTAGCATCCATCATCTTTGATTATACATTGTTTCTCATTATGTGAGGCTACTTTGGTTGAAGAATCCCTCCCCTCTACACAATCATGGGAGTTAGATAATGATGTCTCTTGAATGATTGCTCAAAGAAGGATAAATTTGTACTAAAATCCCATCTCTAAGATAAATATGTGTGGATTGTAAGAAAGGGGTTAGACATAGTGTAAGTTGAGTTGATTATTTTTTAATGGTAGCTTGGTTGTAGCTAAGTTATAAACTAAATTTTTTGGTAGTCATTGCGTTGCCCTTGTTTATTCTTGACCTTTTTTTGTTGCTAGCTATTTTGTTGTTGGTTAGCTTTTTTTCTTTCTAACATTTTGTTGTACATGGGTGTAAGGATCTTGTTATAACCTAGTTTCTCTTTAATAAAAAACATAAGAAGTATGTAACTAGATCGTTAAATTTATTAAAGACAATATGAATTCATAATAATATACTTGAATCAATTTAACAAAGAACCAAGCCATAAAATATATTTATAATAAAACCTCAAATAAATTTAAGGAAAAATAAAGTTGTGAAATACATTTTTTAATTAAACTCTCAAAATAATTTAAGTAAATAGATTAGATATATTTTTGAATGTAAAAATTTATAATAAAAAAATTCTAAATTAATTTAGCAAACATTCTAACAATAAAATATATTTTATAGTAAAAACTCATTTAACAAAATTAAAATTATGAAATATATTTTTTAATTTTAAACTCAAAAGGACCCTTTTGTCGATATTGCTGCTTTGTCGAGGAATCTATTCAAATTTTCAAACAATCAATTGCAATTAACAATTTTATTTTGTTTCACTATTAGGATAATCATATCTTCATAATTTCTTTTTTATTGGTAACATTTTTTATTATAAGATTTCAAAATTCATTTAAGAAATCTTTTTTTTCATATTTTTGACATTTTGGTAAAAGAATTAAAGATGAGATTTCAACATCATTGAGGTAAGAAGTCTAATCACAGATTTCACTATTAGGATAATCATATCTTCATAATTTCTTTTTTATTGGTAACATTTTTTATTATAAGATTTCAAAATTCATTTAAGAAATCTTTTTTTTCATATTTTTGACATTTTGGTAAAAGTATTAAAGATGATATTTCAACATCGTTGAGGTAAGAAGTCTAGAAATAAAACATGAGACTTTTTTTTTTCTTTGATATGAAAATTTCAATATTTGACTCCACAAGTAAAATTGAATGATGGGTGTATTTGTCAGCATTAGTCTTAACTAAAAGTCAAATTTTCTTTTTGAAAATAAAATTTGTCACTTTGATAGTCCCTTCTAGATGTACACAACACTTTCTTTAAATTTATCATATAAATTTTTCTTTAAAAAATAAAAACCATCACTTTAATAATTTCCTTTAGATGCCCACAACACTTGCTTTCTTGTAAATTAGTAAATTTTTCTTTTAGAAAATAAAAACTACCAATTCAATAATCCACTTTCAATGTCCATAACACTTAGCTTTCTTGTGAATTGACCAATTCTTAGACTATGACGCATTTAATCATACATGTATCCCTTAATGTTAGGAAACCTTATATTACTTTTAAGAATAACTTTCTTGTTTTCAATCTTTGGATCTCTTAAATTGAAACATATTAATTAATAATTTTTTTTTTTTAAATCACAAGAAATGATTATATTGTACAAATAATTTTTTATTTTATTTTTATATTATATAAAATTATAATTTTTTAATAAAGAAATGATTAGAAATTAAGTTTCATTAACTGTAAAAATATTTTTGAAATAAAGAGGTCATATTTAATGGGACAAATATTCTTCATATCTTAATTCTAAATTCAAAAGAAAAATTATATATTCAATACTACAATATATTAAATTATAGAATAATATTTCAAAGTCTTAAAATTTAATAAAAAATAGTAGTTGGTAGCATATTTTAATGGTTAAATTATGACATTGTTGTTGTAACAGTCAAGATTCAAACATCTGTTGAACCATTATAATAATCAAACCTTTTTCAACTCACGACCGTTTCCTCTTAGACACTCCTCCAGTCTACGGCGGAAGCTTCGCATCTTAGCTTTTGCCCATATATCGCACAACATACGCTACTTTTTGAAATGGGCATTGCTTGCTGAGAAACCCAAGCTAAACAGACTGAGGGAACTCATTTCTCTCTCTGCTTTCAAGAGTTGTATCCATTAAATTTGAAGTAATGGGTAACTGCTTGCGATCCAGTGTAGGTGGAGAGAGCGGTGATCTGATGATCAAAGTGATGAGAACTGATGGGAAGATTTTGGAATACAGTCCTCCTCTCCTGGTCAGAGATCTTCTCAAAGAAAAAGATTATGGGCAAAATTATAAGCTTGCTCACCCTCAAAATGTTCGGGATGCTCTGCCCCAGGATTATAAATTGAAGGGCGGTGAGCTTTATTACCGTATTCCTTCCCATGAGAGCAGTATTGGTGGAGGAGTGAAGGAAAGGGGCGTGGATATGGGGGCTTCCTGTGGAAGTGCAGCGAAGGGAGAGAAGGGTATGAGGCTCAAGATTTTGGTGTCAAAAGAAGAGCTCAAGGCTTTGCTTTCTGATGGTTGTGTGAAGGACAAATGGGTGGAAGAGTTTTTGATGAAACAGCTTGAGGCCAAGTTCCTGCAACTTCAACAGAAAGGTTCTGTTGGAGATGGAAGATGGAGGCCGGCTTTAGAAAAGATTCCAGAGATTAATTGAGATATAAGATGAACTCGCAGACCAGAAGGACTTGGGCACAATGGATGAACCTTATACAACAGATATTCCTTACAGCATTAGAATACCTTGTATTCACTGAGACTTGATTCTTTGTATTTTCAGAGATCAATAAAAAATCCTTGTGCATATTTTCCCCATTAATCCTCCAAGGCTTGGCAGGATATCAGAGTAAATTTTAATGTCTATATATTTGAATTTTGGTATGCCCTCGGGGATTCATTTAGTTTTAGGATTTTGTTTGTTTGATTTAGTTTCTTCTGTTCGAAATGAAAATTTATGTACTATAATTGATTTTATGACTAAAAAGTTTTTTTTGGGTATTAAATATAGTTGATCAAATCATTACAACTTTCAACCAGCTGTTAAGGCATATTGCACATGATGGCTGCTATTTACAGATGTGTTTGTTACATAGAATTTGATCTTACATAGGGGAGAGGGCCCAATAGTGGTGCACCCTAATTTTTTGGGTTGACATAGCAATGAACATGCAACATTGACATTAAAAAATTATATTCTGGAGTGGCCAAGGACGTGGACAATTCAAATATTTCATTTTACCTGTATAGACCGAGAAAAAATGTGTCATCAACATGCTTTTTGTTGAGGGGTCATAATAGACCCCCAAAAAAAATTAGACCAGTAGTGGTGCATTAAGTCATGTTTTTTAGTGTGTCAATGTGGCATCATATGATTTGTTGCTTTTTGAATCTAATGGGCATATTTTGTTCAACTATTAAATCCTCTCTTACAATTACTAGTTCCATACTTTTAAAATATTAGGCTTTGAATGTACATGTAGTATGACAACTATTGGTACCCGCACCACTATTGGGCCTTCTCCCCTATTACATAGGTGCATTATGTTACCCACATATTTGTTGCTGTGCACTCTTTGCAGCCTTGTACAACTATTTTGTCTGTTATTTTTGAAGTTATAGAGCTGGAAATGAAGGTACTTAGGCCTAATTCTGTACACATCGCCTTTTTGCTGACTTATCCTTGAGTGTGTTATTGTAATGTCTTTGGAACTCTTTGAGATCTTCTTTGATTGTCTTCTCCACTGAGATACAAGTGCCCTGTGGTACTAATCTTCTCTTTGATGTCTTCACGTATTTTCCGTTTGCCATTTCCTCATCAATGATACCATTTTATATAAAATTCCAGACTCTGTAGGTATTGCGTCTGCTGTTCTTTTTACATATTTATGCTATTTCTGTTATATACATTCTTTGAAACTTCATATACATATGTCTAGCCAGTTTAACGAGCTTAACTTTGAGGCCACCATGTATGTTGACACCTTTCTGAGTCTTGCACCTCTAGTCTGGTATCTTAAGCGGATGAAACAGTAGCCTTATTAAATGCCTTCTGGAACTCATTAAGGGCCCTCAGAAAAGCTCCTGCTTCCTTGATGTCCTTGTGGTGGGTATGTTCGCATTTTAGCTCCTCCCTAGTAACTGTTATTGCGCCGTCCCTCATCTTCCAGAAATTAGACATTGCGATCTCCAAGTGCACCACAACCTGTGAAATAATATTAGTGGAGAGGGGCCTATAGTGGAGCACCCTAACTTCATGTTTTTCAAAATCTTATGTGGAAATTTCATATCACTTCCAATTTTGTACAACCGTATATTTGGCAACTCACATGCTTCTATATTTCGTTTTAGGGTCACATCATCAAATATGATGCCACATCAGCATGTTTTTTGTTGAGGTATCCAAAAAGGCCCCCAAAAAAAGTGAGACCGATAGTGGTGCACTAAGTCATGTTTTATTGGTGTGCTGATGTGGCATCACATGATTTGTCAATTTATGTACTTTATGGATAAAAAGTGTTTTGCAATTGGATATTAAAGTGCTCCACTATGGGGCCTACTAAGGACTACTTCTATCCCTACTATTGGACCCCACTCCACTATGGGCCCCTCTCCCCTAGCACATGTGAGTCTTTTAGAAGACTCAGTAAGTGATCCCCTGTTACTCTTAAACTTCTCCTCATTCCTTGCAAGCCAGATGTGCCTAAAAGACTCAGTAAGTGATCCCTTGTTACTCTTAAACTTCTCCTCATTCCTTGCAAGCCAGATGTGCCGCAAAATCTCAGTGGATAAACAAAACCAAAATAATTTAAAGTCTTGACTAAAAAGTTTTCAAGAAGGTATGGTCTTCTATAATAATAGTTTAATATCTATGATTTTATATATTAATGTTGTGATGTCACAATAGTCTTCCGTAATAATAGTTTAATATCTATGAGTTTATATATTAATGTTGTGATGTCATAATAGTCTTCCATGATAATAGTTTAATATATATGAGTTTATATATTAATGTTGTTATTCACAATAGATGTGACCCTCATGCTAACATAAATGTTGATTAATTGTAGAATTATTTGTATGTAATTGATTATATTATTAAAAAAATCTTTGTATTTTTCAATACCCTATTTCAAATTTATTTGTTTGATACCTTTCTAGCCTATTGTCCCTCTCCCTTTAATTTATTCTCCCTTTATGTATCACTTTACCCTCTCCATGTATCTTGATCCCTTCGTAGGTCCTATTTCCTTATCTCTATGTTCCCCTTTCTTCTTTCATGTTTCTCCAACCCTTCTTATAACCTTATTTCATACTTAAGCTACTCATGTTTTCATTTCCAAGGTGGTCACTCTAAAATTTAAATGCTTACAGCTCTTCAAATATGCGCTGTTTTGCAAACCTGTGTCAACATGGGAAGAATAAACACATGAAATATGGTTTGCAAGACAACATATAAGATTTTAGAAGCTAAGTCATCAATAGATTTTCAATAATGTATCCTCAAACCACAATGAGAGAAAGGGAAAAATAAATTACTAGAAATTAAACAAATAAGCTAAATGAATAGTGTGATGAAATATGGTTTGCAAGACAACATATAAGATTTTAGAAGCTAAGTCATCAACAGATTTTCAATAATGTATCCTCAAACCACAATGAGAGAAAGGGAAAAATAAATTACTAGAAATTAAACAAATAAGCTAAATGAATAGTGTGAACTATTCACTAAATCAATTTTTATTTATCAATGACATATATTTCGAAATCATACTTAAAGAAGACATACATGTAGGATTGAATGTGTAAAAGACTCTCAAATGAATAAAGTAGAGGGTAAAAAAATCATGACTTCATATATTCATTTTTCGGTGATACATAGTCACAAATTCACATAATACTTGGAATAAGTTCAACATATCAAGACCATTGCCGCTAACAAATTATTGAGAAAATAAAAAATCTACATAGCCCTTATGGAATGAGTACCCTTAATACCATGTACTTGTAAATAAGAATAAAGCTCTTATTTAAAAGGAAAAGGCCCCATAAAATCTAGAATCACTATGCTAAAAATAAGGAAACTAGATGCTATTGCATGCATGAGAGCCACTCCATGGTTATACTAAAATTTTAAATTTCTAGTAAATAATCTTTGGATTGATTTTCAATTGATGGTTATATAACTGAAATATTGACATGAACTTTAAAATAAACATCAAATATTTTGCAATCTCTAGAGGTAGCACTTCTTGAGTAGGTTTTTTTAAACCATGACATGCTTTTATTCTTTGTTAAATTTATTTTCCTGAAGGGATCTATTGCGATTTAATGGAAATTCATTGTAAAAAAGAGACTACATATGATACTACCAATTGGACTATCCTTCATATCTCTTTTGCTAATGGTACAATGATCTTATGTTGTGAATTCTTTCACCTTAAAAATGAGAAAAAAATCTACCATATGCTTCCTTACTACATCACTCTACTCTTTTTATGGTTAGAAAGTTATTTCAGTAACTAGAAGGGGGCCCGCCACATTACTATGCTATATTTTGGGGGCTAATAGCTTAATGATATGAAGCAGGGAAATAGGCAACTTCAATATCATGTGAAGGCCGCTGATCTTAAAAAGGCTCAAATGGTTTTGAAGTTTACCCTTGTTCTTTTGACGATTTGAAAGAAGGGACACACCAATGCCAACATGTTCATTCCAAACTAATGGTGCAATGACGAAGAGTTGTCAAACTAACAACTTCTTCGGATTGCAAAACATTTCATATGGCATTTCAAGTCCCTTTTTTCTTTTTATTTGTACAAATAATGGGGTCTACTTTAGCTAACGTGGAGACTTCAAAATGTTGCATTTATCTGAAGTTGTTGGAATAAAAATATAAATGATGCACTAACTATTGATCTTAAAAAAGATCAAATAGTTCCAAATTTTTCTTTGTTCTCCCTTTTTCAACAAACACTCCATAAATATGGAAATCTATGTGGTGCCAATTAAAATTTCCTAAGGGAAAAGCATTGATCTATTGATCAAAATCTTATTCGATATGATTGAATATTCCTTTTGTATAACCAAGGATACACATCTACTAAAGAAGAGAAATATGTGAACTCCATCAAGGTCATATTGTGAACATATAAAATGAAATCATGTAAAGATGAAGCCAAATTGGTTGAGATGATCATGGAGAAAAAATATTTTTAGTTCTAGAAACCTCTCATACGGTCCTTATTTTATTTCAAATGAAAAGTTGGTGGCCAAGAACAAAAAATAGAAAGAGAAAATTTCAAAAATATGGTGTATGGGATTGCCAAGACTTAAAATTTTTCTAGGGAAACTTAGATTATTGTCCATTCAATTTTGCTAGTGTTTCCTTCCTCTTGAAGGCCTGAAAGGCCTTTTCCAACTATACAATGTCCTTGTATGTGAAACATAGAAAAAGAGGTTCACCCCAGATGGATTACCAAAGGGATGAACCTAATTTTACTTAATGTTTCACTCAATTTATGAGGGTTATAATGCATAAAAAAGAATAAAAAAAAAGCCTAACTGATATACCAATCAAAAGGCAGGTTTTAAGAGGGCTAAATACTATGTACTTGTTGGAAAAAGTTCTTTTTTAGGCCTCACTGATTCGCCTAGTGGCGAATGGGTCCCTGCTAGGGTTCTGGAAAATCAATTTCCGGGTTTTGTTCTTCAATGTCTGCACTCCCAGATCCTAGGTGTTCAACTCCCAAAAGTTGGAAATAAATCATGTAGAAGTCTTTCCATGATCTTGCAAGAAAGATGACAACTTTGACAACTTTTGTTCTCCACTTGATCTTCAACCTAAAACTTGCAATCACCCATTAAAGGAGAAGAAAAATGTTGATGATTTAGGGAATAGGGGTTTGCCTTGGTCAAACCCCGTTTTGGTAATTAAACCTTGAAATGAAATAATGCAAAAAAGGAAAGATGAATGAACAATAAAATGCTACACCTCACCAATCCTCAATTGAATCTTGGATTGCAAATCTAAAACTTAGCATGAAGTGGCCTCAATGAGCGT
>VDFB02252086.1:0-12796 GCA_007258455.2 Sequoia sempervirens
GTATAAATGTGATTAGGTTTCCAAAAATAGTCATTTTTGCATTTTAATCTTGAGTGAATAGTGTGTGAGAGATAAAACCTACTACAGAGCTCCTATCAAAATGTATCCAATTCCACACACTGTACATCACAAGTACCTAGTTAGGACCTACAGATGGCCAAATGGCTCAGGGGAAATTGTAAGTGTACTAGCCTTGTAATTTTTTAATTTTTGGTAGATTTAGGGCTCCAAAATTGGACAAACAGATGTGTTGAAACCAATTCGTCACATTTTTTATTGTGTGCACCACAAGTGACTATGGCTCACCACATTTTCTTGGTGCGACACAAGTGCTTAGGATTAATCTGCATTTGGTTTTTCGAATTACAATTGAAATTTGTGATGTAAGTGTAGGATTTAGTGATGCATGTGCAGTTTTGAGCCGCATTTGTGATTTTGAGATGCAATTGTGGGCTTGAATGACACATTTATAATATTGAACCACATTTACATATGAAGTGATGCATGTGACTGGTGAAATGTAGCTAGATAGTGTGATGCATTTTCCTGGTTAATTTTTTCCCAAATTTAGAAAAAATATTTTGTGCAACCAAGGTCAAATAGATTGACTTAGGATTTATGATTCACATAATGTATTTATTTAATGTGAACATAGAATCCACTAGACCCTATTTACACACGAGAGAGTTGACTGTCGAGCATCATACTGTGTCAGCAACTTGATGATGACCAAAGGGATTGATTGCAATCTTTAGGGTTATACTATGTCACTTTCATGTCTGTGGTTCAAGCTAACAAAGGCCTACTGACTGTATCAACTGAGTGATGGCACTCAAAGACTAGCTCTTTTTATTTGCTAATGGGAGAGGCTATAGTGACTCTGGAGGATGTGTGGTGCATTCTCAGACTTCCCATTCATGGTGAGTGTGTCTTATGACCCAAATCGAGGATATTGTGCTATTTTGGCTACTTTTGACCATGCATATATTTTAGAGATAGGTGTAGAGAAGTACAAGATCCATTGGGATATGCTCACAGAGAGAAAAGAGCTCTTCATTATTGTCCTATGTAGCATGATTGGTGGAGTTTTCCCTGATCAACAGGGACATGGGTTTCCAGTTGGTTGGGGTGAGATGCTTGTTGGGATGCTAACTTGAGGAGTGGCTTATGCCTAGGGGCCATGTATGTCAGCCATGTTATACTTTTAGCTCCATGGAATGGCATATCAAGGTGCATAGATTATCTTGACTATAGCATGACTCTTTTGATGGTGTGGGCCTGAGCACATCATAGTGTTCTATCCGCCAGTGTAGAGATAGATTAGAGATGGTTTACCATATGTTTTTATTTATGGAGGCACAATTCCATAGACCCATGTTGGTGATGTTGGTTACTAGAGACACACCATTAAAATTTTAGATACATTGACCTAGAGGCCATGCAGGGATGGGACCCCATTTACTGAGGATAATGGTCACTTGCCATACTACCAACAAAATTGCTATTTAATTGGACACACGGTCCAATCGTAGCACATTATAGAGAGATACTTGTTAGAGCGGGTTCATCAACAATTCGATGAGCATCAGGGATTATTAGTTGGCACTATAGAGTTTTCTCAGTCCAACTGAGAGATACAACCATAGGTTCCAATGATTCTAGTTGTGATAGTGGAATAGGGTATTAATGCTCTACAACCTATATAGTGGCAAGCAAGACTAGAGGTTGCAAATGTGGGGACCACACCTGATTATGATGCCTAGTGGGTACAACACATGCATGTACCACTGATAGATCCAAATTAGCTGGCACTAGTAGAGTGATGTAGGAGGGGGCCGAGGAGAGGGTTACGAGGTTGAGGTCAAAGTTAGGGGGATGGTGGAGGTTGGGGAGGTACAGGAGAGGATGAAGAGGATGACAAAGGAGATGGAGGAGGCAGGGGAGGTAGAGATAGACATCCACCTTTTCCACCCCATCCAATGAGGGAAGATGAAGGGAGATAGGTAGCGGAGGCCCCTTGATAGGTAGCAGAGGCCCCTTGATAGGTAGTAATGGGATAGGAAGATGTACCTCCTCACTAGGAGGAGTGATAAGCAGAGGGTGAGCATCCAATAGTGGAAATTAGTATAGATGTGGATGTGGGAGAGGTTATTAGGGATAAGGAGATGAGGGATCGAGAGTAGGAGGAGGAGAGAAAAAGGATAGTTATGGAGTAGGAACTAGAGGAGATCCCCATCATTGATGTGATGGAGGTGGAGAGGAAGGAACAAGCCATGGATAAGAAGATTATAGAGTTGCAGGCACAACTATAGGCAACACAAGTAGAGGCATAGTAGCTACAGGTAGAGAGAGACATGGACATTATCAGGGCCCAACATGCAGAGAAAAACTCCATTGATTTCATGAGTAGATGTGGTGACTTGACGGCTAATATTATCTAGGAGCTATGGAGGGTGATCAGGGAAGAGTGGTATTACAAGGACCTTTATGAGATGGAGGTACCTCTCAAGTGCAGAGAGCCCAACTTCTCATAGGTGGAGATTAGATCGTAGAGAAAGTCTAACTCAAGATGAGGCCAAAGTAGTGGTCGGGTCTCACAGTCATGGATTTCACCATACCAACAACCACTAGGACATGAGGCTTCAGGGTCACAACAACATCATGATAGATAGCCATCCATAGGTCCCTCCCCATCAGGCAATAGGAGGAGCATAGGGTAGATCATTTTTATTATATTTAGATACTAACATTTATATTTTGACTAATCCTGTGAGTTCCATTTTTGAGATCATTCTGATATTGTATTATGACACTTATTATTTTTGGTATATATATATGTGAGATGTATGATGTTGGTAATGATTATGTGATGTATGATCTATTATGCATGTTTCTATATGATGGATGATGATATTATGATTTTATGCACTTATATGTTTATGAGATGGTCCTAAATATTATGATGAATTATGGATGTATGATGTATGATTTGTACTTATACATGATTCTCTATCTTATGATATATGGATGGATGCACTTAATTTATGATGGACGTATATGACTTTACCTTTATGTTCATGCCCTCTATATGTGAAATGTATGATTCTTATGTGGATGCACATGTGGTACATGCTTTATGATATTATGGATGCTTTATGATTATGTCACATGGATATTCACGATGTATGCAAATACAATAAGATGAATGATGAATATGGATATGGATGATGTATATGAAATGCGATGATTATGTATGATTTTATTTTTAATATGCAAATGTGATATGTATGGGATAAAATATATGCAATGAGATGTATGTTGATGCCTTATGAGTGCAAGATGATATTATGTGATTATGGCATGACATGTAATACTTATATGGATGTGTGTATGCATGTATGTATGATGATGCTATCTATGATGAAATATGGATGATCTAACATGTTTATGATGATCTTGTGATGCTTTATGATTTTTATATTCTTCTAAGATGATTATTTATGTAAGATATTTTTGTTTCATAGGACACTATTAGGATGATTGTAGATAGAAGAGGCGAGAGTGCAAAGAAGATGGATGTTAGTGCGGAATTAGTCAAATGAAAATGGGGGGATGATATTCTTGTTTAATAGATGTAAACTTGCATGTTTATCATCATTGGGCGATAAAATTATAGCAAATGGACAATAAACACCATGGTATGACATAAACCAAGGTGTGCAATGCTATCCCTTTGCGAAAATAAACACTCAATAGACAAGGAATGCCATGACTCAAATGAAGGACCTAATTATCCCAATCTTTTTGTCAAGACAAACTACAAGCAACAATCAAAAGAAAAAAGGTCATGAACCATCATCGCTCCTCTAAATCCTTTTTAGGATATCCTCAAGGTGGCTAGTAACATGACCAAAGACAAATCAAAAAGATAAGGCCAAATAGACCAAAAAATTCAACAACCATTTATATCATTTTCCATAATTTATTTGCCGATAGAATTGATGTGATTGATTGGTTGACAAGTTTGATTGATAGATTGACCAGATTGATTGGCTGATAAGGGTGACTTATTAATTGATTATTTTACTAGATTAATTGATTGACAAGATTGATTGAATGACCAAGACTGATTGTTTGACCTAATTTATTGACCAGATTGATTGACCAATAGGATTTACCAATTGAAAAGACTGATTGATAAGTTGAAAAAATTAACTAATTGATAGAATTAACCAATTAACAAGATTGATTTACCATGCCTAGTTTCAGGAAAGACATATCTTGTATAAGGAAAATGACAAGGTTGAAAAATGACCAATGTCCTAATTGAGGAAGGATGCATCCTAAACAGGACAAAATGATAAGACCACTGACTTGAAAAGGATTGGAAATTGGAAATTTTCCGGTTTGGATTGAAGAACTATTGAATAATTGGTCTATTGATTCAAGATTTGGTTTGGATATACGACTGCTTGTCATTGGAAGTGTGATCTTACTTAAAGGAACCGCTTATATAGGAGTAGCGATGATAAACACGGCAAGGCTAACTGAAAACCCTAAGAAAGATTATTACATTTTGGGCTCTGTCAAAATGGCCTTTCTATGTTATTCCGTGAGAAATTGTGGTTATTGGAATTGGACCAAAATCACTCTATTCTTAACAATGCGATCTATGATTGATTGACTCAACAAAAACTCTAAGGTCTTGGCCCCCTGGTGCCTCGGGGGGCTCTGTCAAAACTGGACTTTCTTTTCTTAGCACTTAATGCACAAAAGAAATGTGGTTGATTAGACTTAGATTGCCTGTGCTGACTTTGACTCTATTTTTGGTGTTTTGGGGCTTTATAATTTTTTTGGATTTTTGAAGGTTTTATGATTTTTTTGGATTTTGACATTTTATATTTTTTTGGATTTTAAAGGTTTTATGGTTTTTTTGGATTTTTGAAGGTTTAAAAGTTGATACCATGTGTAGGATCCCATAAAGATGCAGGTTGAAGAATTTCCCCTAGTCAGGTATAGGACCAAGTTATTATGCATGAGGGGATTGATGGATGCCAAGGATGGTCATGAAAGGTGAAGGACATTAAATGTCAATGATTCTTAGACCATGAGAAGGATGAGAAAGATTTATTATGATAAATGAAATATGGGGTGATGCAGGCAGAAAACCAAATAGAAAGAAGGTACACAATAGAGTAGAGACTGACTACACATGGTGCCTCTTTGCCAAGTTTTCACTGTGGTACTTATCCAAAGCACCATCGAAGTGGTTTTCACTATTGGATGAATTATTTCTCTTTACTATTTTTTATTTTTATTTTTTTTCCATTTTTTTGATTTTTTGTTGTCACCAAGACACCTATTTTCCAAGTTTTCATCACAGTGATGATTTTTTTTATTTTTTTTTATTTTTTTGAACTTTTAACAAGATTCTCTAAAAGCTAGGTGTAATACCTACAAAGGTGCATGATTTTGATAGGCCTAGGTAATGGTTCACCTTCAAGAGTAGAAAGTTAATAAGCATTGGATCCAAATGTTGTCATTATGATGTAAGGACCCAAACAATTATATGTATCTTTGAACGACCATGCTAGATGAAAGGGTGTGAATGATCAATATGGAGGATTATTGATGTGGTTGATGAAGGGAGGTAGGGTATGATTCCTAATTTTCACACTATATGGGTCATCAGGATTCACACAAAAATGAGTTTGGGAAACCAAATAGCTACGACATGTGAAGGGGTCATTCTCAAATTTCCCTCGAGAAACATTACCAATCGAGATGGTGTGATATAATGGGTGCATGGAAATGGATGGATTTGGAAGAGTGTATGGATTGGGTGAAAATAATGAAAATGGAGACTTTGGATCAACAAACTCTTCTTTTGACATTCTACTTTGAAAGATTCCTTAGTTATTTTTTATGAAGAGGCATTATTGGACATTAACTTTTTCTTACTTTCATTCTTGAATTTTATTTTTATCTTTGACTTGTCCAATAGCTTTTGATTTTGACTAAAATAATTTTCTTGATCTTTCTTTCTTTTGATTTTGGATCTCCATTTGAAAAAAGAACTTTCACCTTTGATTCTTGAGTTATATCCTTGTTATTTTCTTGAGGTGATACTTGTTAATCATGTCTATGAGGAGGATAATTATGGGTGAGATGGATTAGTCGAATGAAGTGGATGAGATGGATGAGATAGATGAGGTGACAAGAATGTGTGGTTTATAAAAAATATTGGCGATTCACTCAATGGATTCTTCATGACTATCCTTTTTGGAATTGTTAACATCACAAGAGGCTTGCACATCCTTAACGAGTTGGCAAGAAGACTTGGTAGAGGTAACAATAGGAGATACATTTCCTAACCCAAGATGGTTGAAATGGAAGGGTGATGGTTCAAAAGATGGAATGGAAGGAAAAGAATCATCAGATGGAGGGGGATGATCTTGAACATCCATCCTAGGATCATGAGAAGATATGGTAAAGATGGCCAAAAGGTTTCAATCTAGGCACGACCATCTATTTGCATATTCTCACAAAGATCTGAAGTTGAATTAACATCATTCTTAAGAGTCTAGATATCCTTATCAACATTAATATTTTTACATATGGATGACTTCTCAGCACAAAATGAACTATGCATATGATATTCTCCACATCCCATGTCATGGATCTAGACCTTGGTTTTAAAAGGTGTGGTGAATGGAGTGAATGATTTGATGAGGGAACATGGATCAATATAATGTGATAAGGTGGAAGATGAAGCTTCTAGATTGATGGGAACTTGATGCTTAGTGGTTCCTCTTAGATTACTATAGTACTAGAAAGGATCAGGATCACATGGTATAGTAATTTCAAGGCCATTGTAGGGAAAATTCAAGCATTAATAGTAAGTAGAAGATACAACTCTCATGGTGTGAATTCATGGGTGCCCTAGGAGAAGATTATAAGGAAATTATAGATCTAAGACATGGAAAATTGTGCTCTGAATAGCAGGGCCAACCGTTATGGGAAGTGTTATTACTCCTTACTCCTTTGGATGAGTGCTCAGCATCATCATAAGCCTTGATAACAATTTTCATAGATTGAACTATGCAAGCCTTAGAGAATCCCAATTCTATAACCAATTTTAGGGTACATATGTTGAGACCTGCTCCACCATCTACCAAGACTTATATGATTTCATGTTTATTAATGTAAAATTCAAGGTGTAGGAAATCATTATGATTTGGCTTTCATGTGGAAAGATCTTGTTGGGAAAAGGTGACATGGTGAGGTGTAGCTAGGTATCCAATCATGGCCTAAAAGTGGTTGACATTTAGGTCAAAGGATACATATGTATCTTGCAAGGCTTTGTCTATAATGGCCTTATGCTCTCGAGAAATGTGAAGCAACTCAAGAATGGATATCTATGTGGGAATTTGTCCTAAATGATCAAGGTCGTTATACTAAATTTTTGGTTGCAAATTAGAGGTAGCCCCTTGAAGGGTCACCTTAGCTCTATGGGTAGTGACGACACATTCTAAACTTTTGTTAATGGTTATGGTAGCAAAATGATTATCAAAGGCTTGAGTGTGATTGATCTAGTATAGTCATGCATAACACAAGTATAATTAATACTATTATTTTTTCCTAAAATTGAGGCCTTCCCTTTCCTATGATCTTGCAAGGGAGTTTTGAATATGGTGTGATCGACATTGGCTTTTCCTCGTGAGCTATCTACTAATATGTCTCCTTATTCAATAAGGTATTGAATGAGGTTCTTGAGTGTCCAACATGATGATTTCTTGTGTCCTTTTCCATGATGATATTCATAAAAAATCATTTTCATTCCACCAGTTAGGTTGGAAAAAAGTTGGTTCACGTGTCTTAATGTCTGGAAGTTGAATGATGTTTGATTATAATTTTTTCTTCAAAACCAACTCAATGGGCTCCCCTAAGGGTGTATATGTTCTTTTAGTGCATGGAGGTCCTTTGTATTATTGATTATTTTGAACTCATTCAATGTATGATCATGGCTGGGTGTTGGTGTATTTAATGTAGAGGGACCTTAAAGATGAAGGGAGGGGTTACCTTGATTTTCCACTTTAGCATCCACAACTCCATCATTGGTGGTGTTCTTATTTCGAGACTAGGATTTACCCTTGTCACTAAGAGCATTTGGGGTTTCTTTGAAGATTTTGACTAGTCCCTTTTCCACAAGAGCCTTCTCAATAAAGACCCCTTTTTCAATGACATTTTCAAAGGTTGTACAACATTGAATTTAAAGTTGGATCACCTATTGTCACCGATTGTTTGCTAGGTATGCAATAAGGAAATTTATTAGAAATGCTACACCATCTTTGATAAAATGATGTAAGTGATTATCCCTCTTTTTGTTTGGTGGTGCACAATGTTGCTAAGGTCAGGTCACTTTCTATGCTATAGGAAAAGTGATTAATGAATGTATTAGCTAATTCAGCCCATGTTTATATTTTAGGAGGAAGCTGCACAAACATTCTAGAGCCATCCCCAAAAGGCTTCAAGGAAATAGTCTCATCAAATATGTGGGCTCGTAAGTAATTTCCATACATGCCATGTTAAATTCTCATATATGCTCCATTGGATCCCCTTTCCCTTTGTATTTGTTAAATTTTGGAGAGGTAAAATGTGGGGGGAAAGGTGGCATGTATAATTTTGTCGAAAGGGTAAGGACACAATTCTTTCATAGAAAATTTCTTCTTGCTTTTCCCCAATTGGATGTTTTTCATCTATTGACATGTGCTTGCTTGGGCAGAAAATTGTAAAACCCATCTTCCATTCCATTTCCATTCCATTCCTTTATTCTTCCTTATTCCATTTGTTTATTCGTCCACCCCTTCCTTTCCTTGTCTTATTTATTTAATTATTCTCATTCCCTACTATAATTAAATAATTGTTTAATTTATTTAATTATTCTACATTATCCTCTTCTATAATTAAAATAAATTTTTATTTGTGGTATTTACTAATTTGTCCATTTTCAAACTCACTTTGGATTAATTGTGTTTAATTTTATAAAGTCAACATCACATTCATTTTTTCAATTAAATACATCTTTATTATTTATTCCACTCCCTCATTTTATTTATTTTCTCCAACTTCTTTCTCTTTGTTACCAACCTCCATGTTCTTGCTCATCACTTCCCCCCTCTCATTTCATTTCCACTGCTGGTGGTGTGTCTTTTCAAATGTCACTTATCATTTCCTAATTTTTCCTAACCCTATTTCCTTACAGCTTTCAATGCTGTGCATTTGATTGTGCGTCATTGACGTGTCTCTAGCCATCAATCCCGATCTGCTACGGCCTATAAATCAGCCTCTTCTGTAATCCGTTTTGGTTTGTGCATATTCAGTATCCTTGTGCTGCCGAAATCGTTGGAATGGTTCGTCACTTCATCTCTGACGCTGTTTAACAGATTGAGCAGCCAACATATCAAATCAATCAACCCAATTCATTCATCGTACTTGCATCTATTTAAGGTATTGAAGATTTGGATTAGGTAATGCATGCTATTGTTTTATCATTTTCCATTTTATCCAAATTTTTCATAGACATCATCTATTACATTAAGGTGTCCATGGTGGATGGTGTCATGTTGGGTTGTCCTTGCATGAGGGGATCAACATTGGTGTTAAGGGTGTTGTATGATAAATTTGGCACCATTGTGTGATTAGGATTGACATTTTGATGCAAAGGATTTGGATTTCCTTGTTGATAAATGGGTGTAAATGTGGCATTGGTATTGATTTGATTTTGTGGTACAAAATTTGCATTGGGTGTGACATATTGTTGTGATGGAAGGGGACTGGTGTTCAAATTTTCTTCAAAGGTCATGTTGATATTTGGTGTAGCATTGATTTTTTTTGTTGGAACCTTATATGTAGCAATATGGATTCTCCTTATCTTGTTTGGTGGATTTTCATTGATTATAGGTGCATTGTTTTGTGTACCAAAAGGATTTTCAAATGTTGCACTCATGAGATTAGAAGATGAGCTTCCAAATGTGAATGTTGATCCTTTGGATATGGTATTTTTTCTCTTAGCCCCAAATATTGGTGGATTAGGAATGTGTGTAGCTGTTGTAATGTGTGTTGTGGACCCAAGGGGTAAGCTAGTGAACATTTTTTGTGAAATGGGTTGACCTTGTGTGAACATGTATTTACTTAGACCTTGAGTTTGGGATTTTGTTACTCCCTCTACAATTATGGAAGTGTCAAATTCAAATGGGATTTTAGCACCTTTCTTAGCAAGTGCGAGAAAGAATTTGTTTGGGTATATGCTAACAAGCTCATCCATAATGCATATGATTCTTGGGTCTTGGGTAGCATGTTCAATTTCTTCAAGGGTCAAACATCTATTGGCATCAGTTAATATGAGATTGAAAAATGGATTCGATGTTTCCCTATGTGGTGTTTGAGGTGGATTTGAATTTGATCCAAGGTTTGTTTCCTTTCTAGGACTGAAAAGGGAATCACTTGAAGAGTCCATGTCCTTTCTTTTTCCTCGTGACCTTGTTTCAACCATGTAAGACTTGCAACCTAAGGATTGAAAATGTAAAGGTGGATAATGCAAGGTGAAATATGAGACTAAGCTATATTTTTAGAATTTTATAATTTTATGAAGGTATGAGGATGTCAAATGTTAATGCACCTAAGACTAAGGTTTGAGATGTAATGATGATAATGACCCTATGACCAAATAATATGATATGTAATGAGACCAAATAAGATTATGACCAAGGTTTTAATATGAAACTAATATTGAGGAATGTCAAATGAAACTAAGGGTATGCACCTTTAGACTTAAGAAAAGGTTTCCAACCAAGATATGGTAGTCTAATGTAACAAACAAAATTGTTATGACCTCAATAGGACAAGATGTTGATAAGATGATTTTTTGACAAAGATGAGTCTAAACTAAGACGTAAGTTTGAGACCCAATGATGATGATGATTGATTGATATAAAAGATGAGGTCATGGAAATCTAAGCATGTAACAATGGATTGATCAAGGACAATGCAAGGTGAGTGATGAAATTTTCCTAAGCTAAAGTAAGGAAACCTAATGAATGTGGTGAAATGGACTATAAGTCTATAATTACAGAATAAGGTCACTATCGAAATATGTTTGAGACTGAGATTGGACAATAATTTTCTCCAAATTTTATGTTTCAGCTATTGCAACTCACTATCTAGAAAATGCGATGTAGATTTTATAGTTGAGGTTCACAATTGTGGTTCACTATTCAATTTTTCTAGTTCACTATCTAAAAATTGTGGTGCATAATTTGTTTGTTACAAATTTGATGTTTTGGAATGGTTTTCATTTTGGAAATTTTTTGAGATGTGATTACCAACACAATAAACACTCTAAAAACTGACTTTTGGTTGTTGACTAGTCAAATCCCTATGTGAATATGTGTAAGTTTGAGGGTTATTCACCCCAATTTCCATTGGTATAGCACAATCAAAAACACATCAAGCACTTCTTATCCTTAAGTTCAATGGCCAATGTCAACACTATCAGGACCATAACTTGGAATCTCCTAATTTTACACAAGTGTAGGGGCACCTTTAGGGGGTGTTTTCACTCTTCTATTTATGAGAGAGGACAACTAGGGGACTTCAGGACTAGAAGGATGACCCAATCACCCTCTCCTTGGAAAGATACAAGTAAACAAGTAGCTTATACCAAGCTGAGGATTTATGTTTCATCTCAAGGGAGCCTCATGGTGAGTTACTTCAAGGCCGATGGACATACCCTACATTGAAAGTGACACCAAATAATCTCAATCCAAAGGGTGGCTACTAAGAAGGTGTCTAGTCATAACTTGAGGTCCTGATGCCTTATGAACATTTAACAAGCCACTTAAGGCTTTAACCAAACCTACTAGGGTACATTAGAATACCACATGTAAACATGAGTACTTCCCCTTTTAGTTTGGCACTGTATGAAAAAGGCTAATCCGAGTTAGGACTTGAATTTTGTCTTATCCATTTTATATGGTGGCCCAAGGGAAAAACTGCTTTGGGTCACCAATGAGTTATTTGTTAGGATGTGTCTCAGTTGGTAGGCCCTAGTACAAAAGAAAAATGAGATGTAGTGATTTCTCTTACACCTAAGATCACACGAAGCATAAGGGGAGAGGATATTTTCACTAAACCTATGGGTTCTAGAACACAAAATTTGTGTAAGTGCACCAAGCATGGAAGACAATGATTAATTTTAAGCCCAAAATAAAAATGTGACTAATTAACATGAAAGAAAAAATGCAAGTTGTTGTTTGTTTTAACCAATGAACTGTCAAAATGCAATTTGTTTTTCTTTTTTATCTCAAATAAGTGAAAAATTAAAGTTGTTATTTTTAATGCAAATGAGATTTACCTAACTAACAGAAGATAATGGTATATTTTATGCCCAAATATAAAAAAATGTTCTTATTTTAAACAAACGAAAATAAAAAACCTGCAAAAGATTGATTAGTATTTTCCAAGGAAAATGTCTCCTCCCAAATGTAAGCCATGGGCTACAAACAAAGGATTAGTAACACCAAAATCTCTAACCTAATGTAAACCAAAAGGAAAAACAAAAATAAAACCCGAAACTAATTTTTTTTATCTTAGCAGTCAAATGCATCATTCTGGTAAACAGATGTGTCTCATCAATGCGACTTAGGACATGGTGATTGCATCTTAGGGATTAGCAATTATGGCATTCAGACTCACGGATGTGGCTCACTGTTGGTCAAATGCATCATTCTAGATT
>VDFB02252087.1:0-28067 GCA_007258455.2 Sequoia sempervirens
TATTTCAGATGCACGGTTTAGTGGCACATGTGTTGGACAGTTTGGATGATAGCTTATCTTGTGCCAAGTTTGGAGGAAAATATGATTAGTCTCTTGAGTTGCTTCCTTATGTGACTCATATTCCTATGACACTCGATTGTGGGATGAAATTGATTCAGTTGGTTCAGTTAGTTGTTCTTGTGATGGTGTTACAGGAATTGTTTGGAGGTAGCAGGGACATTGTGCAGTCCTTCTTGTGGGATCCAAGTGGAGTGATTGAATTGCTTGAGGACAAGCAATTTCAGGAGGGGCAGACTGTAATGTCCCCATTTTGGAGGTAGATTGTTTTAATTAAATTAATTAATTAAGTTGTCCAAAATAATTATTTTTCATGAGGATGACTAATTGATTATTTTAATTAAATTAAAAGTGGTATTAAGTTAATTATTTATAAGGTCATCAAATAAATCAATATTATAAGGTAACCTTATATTTAATTAATTTAATAAAGTGACTTGAATAACCTAATATATCATAAAGTCAATAAAAAATATATATATATATATTCTAGAAGCTTCTTGAAGAATTGGAGAAAAAGAATAAATAGAGGGGTTGCCTAAGCTTCTAATCATCCAGATTTGAATATTGCTTTGACATTTTCAATTGTGGAGCCAAGGGTTTCTGTAGTATATCAGCATTTTCTTTGGGAACGAAAACTCCCATTGATAGCATAACTAAGGAAGTGAAATATCTTCTTAAGGGTTGCAATTGTGGAGGTCTTCAATCATCTCAGCTGGGAAAAATTAGTGGCCAAGGGCCAATTTTGCATAACTCAATTTGAAGCATTTGTTGGTGACAATTTGGTATCAAGATCTTCATTCATTTGGCATTCTTGGGAGGACGTCTTGTAATAAGAAGAATCTAATTTTTATAATCAGAAATTACTGTCATCTATTATTCTGCATAAAGCCATGATTTTTTGCATTAGGGAGTCTCTTTGGGTTCAATGTTGTTGGGAGTTAAGGGTGCTTCACTCAAGGAAGCAAGGCGAACTTGCTAAGAGCAATTGAGAGCATTTTCCGAAGGTCGACATCAGCATATTTGGCATACCAACAACAAATAGGGGTGACAACATTAATAATTCGATTTGAGCTTGGATTCTAACATTTGGTCTTGTTGTTGGTTCATGCTTCATCTCCCATACAAGGCGTCCCTTGTGGCTAGGTTCTACAAATTTTCTATCAGCTCTAGCATTGCATTTTGTTTAGTTTTACTTTCAGCTATAGGAGAAGTCGTTACCAGCATTAATACAAATTAGAGAAATTGTTTGTAATTTTCCAAGAGTCTTGGCTATCTCATGAGCATTGTATTGGATAATTATATTGCAATAAGGAGATAAAAAATTTCTGGTTACATATAGATGGCATTGTGCATTGTAATATCATTATACTTAGCTTAGTGGTATGCATGCCAATTGTTTGACAAAATGTCAGCTGGCTGTAGGTGATCATTTTGTTCATGAAATTCATGTATTTGCATTTGAAAGGTTAAAAAGAAATTGAATTTGCATCTAATCCATTGTTTAGACATCTTAGCATTTATTGTAAACATTTAGAATTACATTTCACATCATTTGGTGCATATATATCAAACTGAAAAAGTTCAAACCAGCAAGCTTAAGGTTGCATGAAAAGTGTTTGACAATATTCCTTGAGTGCAAATTCACATCAAATTAGCAAGGAATATTACAGTGGTATCAAAGCCACGATTCTGTCATCTTGTGATTTCCAAATTCAGCTTTCAAATGAGTGGGAGACCATATACTAGAAGTCAAGCAAGAAATCAGCATTTTTGATTTCCACCTATTCTAGAGGCAGATACTTTTTCAAAGGCTTTGAGATAGGCAGGAAAAGTAGTTGAAGGTTTTGAGGAAACAGTTGAAAACATGTCAGACAGTAATAGGCAGAACATGGATGAAGAGAAGCTCGGATAGAAAGGAAGTTTAATGGGATGATTGATATGATGTCACACTTGCTAGCTAGAATGGATCAACAAGCAATTCATAATCAGAATGTAATGTTCCCATTTTGGCCATACGCTTCTTCTTTTAGACTGAGGCCATTCTCGAAATCCAGAGGGTTGATCGGGTAAAAGTGAAATTAGGTTTCTTGCTTGGAGGTTTGTGGCGATTTCAGGTATTTACTATTATTTTTAGTAAATACTAATTTTGGCAAAGGGTTCAGCTTATCACTTTCATTAAGTCTTGCTTCCCAGCTCAAGCCATATTTTGAGGTAAACTTACTATTTTGGCAAAGGCTATTTTAGCAAGTCTAATTCTGGCAAAGCAAGTATCATCGCCAGCTTCAACTCAAGTCATCTCAAGCATTTCATCGGCCTGGGGCTTTGGCTTTGTGGTTTGGTTTCTTTCCTTGGACTGAAGTCAGACTTAGTCATTTTTCATGTTTTGAAGTTGTACCCCATGCCTAAGCTTGATGACTTCAAGTTGTTTTTAAAGAGGGGACATAAAGGGGTCGAATTGAGCATTTAATGATTTAATAAATGCTTTATTGTTGCAACTTGGAATTGGATGCCTAAAGGGAAGTTGAATGATATTTTATTATTTCAAAAAGTAAAAGGCAAAAGGTATGCCCTTTGAAGGCGTTGAAGATTCAACTTTCGGTACTTGAAGAGTTCTTGTTGCTTCATTTGCCAACAAAAGCTTATATTGCTGCTGTTTGAAGAGAGCCGATTATCCAATGCTTTATAAGCATGTTATGCCGCCAAAATGACAACTTTGTTTCAGGGATGCTTACCTCCTAGTTCCAACCAATTTCGTAGGTGGGTTTTGAAAGCACAACAACGCTGGTCTTATTAATGCGCTTCTCAATCGACTAGCATTGTGTTCAAAGTTGGTGAATTTCAAGAGAATTTCAAATTTCTTTTAATGTTGCTGATGTATACACAGCTGAAGGTGTTTTTCATTTACAGCTTTTGATGTGAATTTATTTTGGTTATGGGTATTTGATCTTTGCAATTCTATGCTAATGGCGATCATATTTGGAGAATTTCAGAATTTAATTCCAAGTATTTGATTTTTAGCAAGAGAAATCACCCCTCTTGAGGGCCGTACCATCTTGAGAGTGCTTTGGGATTCGTGCAAAATAATATCATGAGTTTTGATGCAGTTTTGTGGTTTGAGTTTGGGCGCCTATCCTCCAAAGAGACTTTGCATTTCGTTTCATTCAATTCAGAGGTATATTGAAGGAGTTGTGATCATTTTTATGAGTTTGTTGTTTGCTGATAGACATTTTCAGATTGCAGATTTTTATATCAGACTTGTTAGTTTTTGATATAATGCTGGTTTGAGCTTCAATTCTTCATCTTATATCATTGTAAATGTTAGAGGAAGTGATACTCTAACTGTTTAATGTTCTTGGAAGATTATCTATTCTATTTGCAGCTGTTCTTATTCTTTTGCAGTTAGTTAGTAGTACTAATGTACTTTCCTTTGTCGCACTTTATATTCGTTTTACAATCTCCCACAATTGAGTGGTTGAGTTTTTAGAATGTTCAAGGTCTTGTTTGTAATTTCAATGCTATAAGTGGCGCTGTGTGGACAAGATTCCCCCACGCTAATAAGTGGAAGAGGATTTAAAGGTCAGTTTGCTCTAATAATTGTTGCAAACTCCACCCACCAATGTAAGTGGATATTCCCACCACTCAGGATGTTCTCAACAAGCAGCCGATGAATTGTTTTAATTGTAATCTTTTCCCCACCGCTGCGTGGTAGTGAGGAATGCTTTCATGGTCGGGTTATCCGCCATCGGGCTTAGTTTTCAAATTCAACACTCCGTCATATGTTAGCACCTCGCCCTCAGTGGGATCTTGAGTGCACATTCTTGACGTTGAGTAGTTTTCATTTCAAGTTCAGATTTCTATTTGGAGCTAATGCTAACCGAGTTGATTAAGTGCTGGTTATGTGTGTTAATTCATCGAAAAAAATTGGTTAGCATATTTCAGTGGTATCAGAGCCAAGATCTTGCCATCCTGTGAATAAGACAGAGTCAATTGACAGATGAGTGATAGAGAAATCAAATTCTTCACCTAAGTTCAGTTTAGCTTTCAGAAGTTCTTAAGATGTTGCATTTTCTAAGGTCCAGGAATCGTGAGAAGTCAGATTTGATTGTGGCTTCGGAAGAATGTCAGTTCAAGAGGCAATGCGAACATGAGGCTGCCATACTCCGTAAACAATATCAGAGCATGACAGATGAGTTTAAGAACGATGTTTCATTTGACACGTTTTTGAATTGTGCGGTGATTCATGACCCTGGAAAGTTGGCTATGGTCAACTACATCAAAAAAATGATTAAAGAGGAAGTAGAAATTGCCATGGTTGAAGAATCAAGGAAGGAAGAAGCAAAAGGATCTGTTTGTGGTTTGCAGCCCACAAGTAAGCAAATTGAAGAGAAAAATCAGTCAATTAGTGTTGAAGAAGACACAAGCAAGGTGCACATTTTGGTTCAAAATGAAAGTGGGCTTGATGAAGATACCTTGGCAAGTGAGGAGATTAAGTTAGAGTCCCAAAATACATCCCTAGACTTGCATGGGATGGGAAATAATGAAGATTATTATGGTAAGAAGATCATTACAGCAGTCTTGAGTCCTAATAAGGATTCAAGCAATGAAGATCTCGAGACAAATGGCTTCTCAAAAGATGCTGGTGGAATAGTTGTGTGGGATAAGTACGTTGAAGAAGAGCAAGATGAAGCAAATACTAATGGTGTCTTTGAACCAGCCTATGACCATTACGAAAGTGAGGTTGTTGATGGTGATTCCGATGTGTTTTTATCTCCTCTTGTTGAAGATTTAGTGAAGGATAATTCTCTACTTTATGCTGAGCCAATTCCATATGAAGAATTATTGACAAGTGTCCAAGAAGACTTTTTTGGTATGTATGTGGGCACTAATGATAAAATCAGCAACACATCTACTCAAGATAATTTCATTGAAGAAAAGAATGACAAAATATTCAAAGCAACCAGCTTTGATGATTCTTTAATCCGATATAATGCTAGTGACTTGAGTGGTAGTGGGTTTGATTATCAAACTACATCTGTGGAGAAAGTTATAGATGAAGATTTCAGTTCAAGTGGGTTGAGGAGTGACTCATTCAAAGAGTCAACAGTTCAAGAGGAGCATGATGATCTCTTTCCTATTGATCATTGCAATCAAACCTTTCACATTTGGGATCCGGGCGCGATGTCACCAAGGTATGATAAAGAACCGGAGTGGGATAAATTCCCCTTTGATCCTGATGAAGTTCAAAAATCAGTTTGCAATGCAAGTAATGAAGTGATCTTTGGAGGAGAAGTTGCAGCAATGGCTAATGAGAAAGTGATTTCTTATGTTGAAGAGAAGAATGTTTTAAAATCAGCAAATGATTTGGATGCCTTTCAAAATTACGCACAAGAAGAGTATGAGAACTTGAAAGGTCAAGATAGAGGTACTAATTTGTTTGAAGAAGTTGTTGACAAGCCTTCGATTCAGGAGATATGCAGTGATAAGATTAGAAAGGAGGCTGATTTTGAAAATCATGTCAAGGAAAACAAATCAGAAAAATTGATGTTTGATGAGCATAGCTTCTTTGCTGATTGGGATCAAGGGCCTAAAGAGCTGCAAGTTTTGAAGGATAATTTATTGGTTTCAGAAGAGAAGATTGTTAAAGTGTTATCAAAATTTGATAACACATATCACTTCATTGCGGAACTTTGCTGGAAGTTTCAATTTGAAGAGAAACTAAATGGAGTTAAAGATGGAGACTCTCTTTCCAAGATGCAATCTATCAAAGAGGCATTGGAATCCATAAAGTCAGATTATTTGCATTTGCTCTCAGATAGGGATAATGCTATTAAGTTTGCAGAGGAGACCTATGATGCCTACCAAGAGGAGGAGGAAGAGATGGATAGGCTTTGCCTTGATTTTACCTTAGCTCATCATTCTTTATACAAAGCAGAAAATCATTCATCTATTGCAGCTACCCTTAAGGAACAAGAAGGCAATACAAGGATTATGGAGATCAAACAAATAGTTGAAGGAATAAATGAACTCCATAATGATGAAACATTGCGTAATGCCAAGATGATCCCATATGTTGATGGTGATTGGAAAGTACATCAAGAGTGTGAACTCTTGAGTTGGGAAGAGACTTTGCCACAAGAAGGAATGGTTTGCAGCTATGCGATAGATGTTTTAACGGATAATGAATGTAGTATTCAGCATGCTACACTTTGTGGGTCGGCAACTAATGGTGAGCATCCACAAGTTGAAAAAGATGAGTTTGAATTCTATGAAGACACCAACGAAAGGGATGAAGATAATATTTTTGAGAACAACAGTCCATTATCTTCACATGATTTGGATAATCATAAGGTGATAGATATTTTCTATGAAAGTGTGCCATGTTTTGTGAGTAGTAATCATCAAGGGCATTTTGATAATGAAAGCAGAAGTGGGATCAAGGATGAAGTATTCACATGGAAAGTGTGGACTCAAGGAGATTTCTTCAACATTGGCTTAAAGGTGTCAATAAAACAAGTCTTGGTAGTTGCTGGTCACTCCATTGCAGCAACAAAGAGTGAAGATTCCAAACTTATTACTCATGAAGTTTGGGAGAAAGTTGAACCTAAACAGGCAATTCACCTTCTTAACAATCTATCTCTTGGGTTGAGTGATGTTTTGGCTCACCCTAGTCCTTTGGGGAAATGGGAATTATGGACAACATTTGTTCTGTGCTCCATTGATGTTGATGTTTTCATGGATGGGCTACATGGGTTTATCAAAGAAGACACTAACTTCTTGAGTTTGCAAATTGCTTTGATTAACACTTGGAGAACTGTGGTGTTCTCTTTTTGGTGCATTGGGGAACATTTCCAGTTGGGTATCCATGCTTGGGATCCTCAACATGGCTTGATGGAGATTGTTACAAGTGGAAAGAGGAATCATTGGAGAGATACGGGTTCAATTTTCAGATTCTTTGATGCTGTCCCCATCCTTATTAACCATTCGATGGTTCTTTTTGCACATCGACCGATGGATTGGGAAGATATATTGAACAAAGGATGTTTTTATTTTGGGTTGGAGTTCCTTGAGAGGATGTGTCCAGCCTTGGGCATGAGTTGTGATATTATAGATGCTAATTTCTAGTTTTGCAGCAATCCTACAACCCCTTGCATGCTGATTTTCCTAAAATCAGACTTTGAGTGGTTCATTTCAGTTTTCATAGGTAGCTGGTACATTCATTTTTCCTCTTCACAACCTCTTTTTAGTGATGATTTTTGGCTTCAAAAGTGGGTAATAATGTTTCATAGTGATTCAGATCAGTATTGGATGGTGTTCAAGTTATGTTCTAGTGGCTTTCTTTGTACAATCTCTTGCACTAGTATTTGGGGCAGCGAACCTTTGCTTGATTTGGTTCAACTTTTTGAGACTTTGGGGGAGAGATTGGTGGAAGTTTTCAGAGTTTTTCTTGAATATGTCAGAATTACTCAGAGGAGGCATTATACATCCTTAAGGAGCTTTGAGGATGCAGTTGCTATGACTTGGCAAAGAGCTATTTTTTCCTTTGCAAATAGCTATGATGGAATCACATTTGCTGTTGTGATTTGGTTTGATGCATTGAGGAGTGATGTTGATGAGAATATTTTTGAGTTGTTTAGATTATTCTTCTTTGTTCTCAGAATGGTGATTGACATTGACATTGCAGATGTTAATTCCTCAGAGTTTATTGAGCATGAGACGCTGCTAGATTTTGATTCAATTCCTTCTATGTTGTTCGACTTGAATTTCAGGCATGTTATCACTTTGAGGTTGCAAGGATGGTTAGTGCAGTTTTGGTGCAATGATTTCATTTGTATGATCAGAGTAGAGCAGCATCAGCATGGTGGGGTTTTTCAGAGATGGACATGGGACCCCGGGATCCTATATGTTTGGTGGGATCAGTTTGGAGTGTTGTGGCATTGCTTGAGGACAAGCAATTTTGGGAAGGGCGGACTGTAATGTCCCCATTTTGGCCATACGCTCTTCTTTGACTGATAGCCTATTCCTGGAAATCTGTAGGTTGATCAAAAGTGAAATTAGGGTTTCCTTGCTTGGAGGTTTGTGGCATTTCTAGGTATTTACTATTTTTAGTAAATACTAATTTTGGCATGGTTCAGGTTAGCTTTCATTAAGTCTTGCTTCGGCTCGATTCTACTTTCAGTTGGTTTTGAGGTAAACTTACTATTTTTGGCGTGGCTATTTTTAGTAAGTCTAATTTTGGCGATTAGCATCATCCAGTTCAACTCAAGTCATCTTGTTATCCACCAGTCTTTTGGCTTTGGGTTTGGTTTTCCTTGACAGTTTCGTGACTTAATCAATTTTCATGTCTTGAAGTTGTACCCCATGCCTAGGCTTCTGATGACTTCAAGTTGTTTTAAAGAAGGGGACAATCAAGTGAGCATTTAATTATTTAATAAATGCTTTATTGTTGCAATATGAAATGGATGCCTAAAGGGAAGTTGAATGATATTTTATTATTTCAAAAAGTAAAAGGCAAAAAGGTGGCGTCCTTTTTGGAAGTTGAAGTGATTCAACTTCTTGGAATTTGAAGAGTTCTTGTTGCTTCATTTGCCAACAAAAGCTTATATATTGCTGCTGTTTGAAGAGCTGATTATCCAATGTTTATGCTAATGTTATGCTGTCAAAATGACAACTTGTTTAATACTTCGAGGGATGCTTACCTCCTAGTTCCAATCCAATTTCGTGTTTGAAAGACAACACCTAGTTGGTCTTATTGCTGCTTCTCAATCAGACTAGCAGATTGTGCTTCAAAGTTGGTGAATTTTGGTGAGAATTTCAGTTTTAATGTTGCTGATGTATACACAGCTGAAGGTGTTTTTCATTTACAGCTTTTGATGTGAATTTATTTTGGTTATGGGTATTTGATCCTTGCAATTCTATGCTAATGGCGATCATATTTGGAGAATTTCAGAATTTAATTCCAAGTATTTGATTTTTAGCAAGAGAAATCGCCCCTCTTGAGGGCCGTACCATCTTGAGAGTGCTTTGGGATTCGTGCAAAATAATATCATGAGTTTTGATGCAGTTTTGTGGTTTGAGTTTGGGCGCCTATCCTCCAAAGAGACTTTGCATTTCGTTTCATTCAATTCAGAGGTATATTGAAGGAGTTGTGATCATTTTTATGAGTTTGCTGTTTGCTGATAGACATTTCCAGATTGCAGATTTTTATATCAGACTTGTTAGTTTTTGATATAATGCTGGTTTGAGCTTCAATTCTTCATCTTATATCATTGTAAATGTTAGAGGAAGTGATACTCTAACTGTTTAATGTTCTTGGAAGATTATCTATTCTATTTGCAGCTGTTCTTATTCTTTGTAAAGCTAGTTAGTAGTACTAACAGCTCTTCCTTTACTTGCTGCAATTTTATATCTGTTTTACACTCCCACAATTGAGTGGTTGAGTTTTAGAATAAACTTATATCTTGTTTGTAATTTCCCCCCACGTTATAAGTGGTTGTGTGGACAGTATTCCCCCCACGTTAATAAGTGGAAGAGTGGATTTAAAGGCTGGCTTGCTGCCTAATAATTGTTGTAAACTCACCCACTGAATAAGTGGAGTATTCCCACCACTCTGTGGATGCCCGCCGCAGCGGATGAATTGTTTTAATTGTAATCTTTTCCCCCCACTGTTTGGTGGTAGTGAGGAAATGCTTTTCATGGCTGGTTATCCGCCTATCAGTTTCTAGTTTTCAAATTCAACACTCCGTCATATGTTAGCACCTCGCCCTCAGTGGGATCTTGAGTGCACATTCTTGACGTTGAGTAGTTTTCATTTCAAGTTCAGATTTCTATTTGGAGCTAACGCTAACCGAGTTGATTAAGTGCTGGTTATGTGTTAATTCATCTAAAAATTGGTTAGCATATTTCATTTTTCTTTAAACCAAAACTTTTGGGAAAATTAGTTATTAGCCTAAATCTTAAAAATTGAGTATTTTTTATCTTACCAATAAGTGCTTGGAGCACAATAACCCTTAACAATAGTTGAGGATCCATTTATGCTGGTAAAATTGTTGTTCAATTTGTTATGCTCACATCTGCATTACAGTGTTAGTAATTTCATTAATTGGATTGAAAGTGGATTATAGCATCAATGTTTGTATTGATGATATCTGCCTATCTATGTTGTAGCTTTGCATGTAATGTAGCTTTTCAATTCCTGGAAACAAGTGTTGTGGTTTGCCCAAGTTATTATTCCTTTGAAATCTTGTTTGCATCTACTTATTATTCTCTATATTAGCTAGTAGGAAGGTGATGTCATCATGTTTGGAATTAGTCAGTTTCATTCATAAAATCTATACAATCTCATTTGTAGGACAAGAATTATTTTCAGTCTTGTGCTTGTACCTAAGGCAGAAATTTATTTCATCATTGCAAAAACGCCGATGAAATACTGTAAAATGTTAGTAGATAACTAAGTGTCTGCAGTTGATTTATATCTCAAGGAGTTTCTCCTTATAAGTTGAAGAGAAGTTTTATCTCACATACTCTTTTGGTCTGAGTTGTCTCGAAAGAAATAAATTAAAATGATATTATGGCTATCAAATATCAAGTCAAACCTCTCCATCAGACTAGTGCAATGGTTTTGTAATCACCTTGAAGGACATGCAACAGTTAAATAGACAACACATAATAATCGTAGAGTAGTATAATTTGAAAGTGTGGAATACGGCAATTTGCATACCATAAGAAATAAACAGCTGTTTCCACACAGGCCTTTCACAAATCTTTACAAGACAGAAATGATTAGTAAAAGACAGAGAGTTCATATAGATGAATTTTACATCAAAAGTAACAGATTTAGTCTTGTATTTGTTAAGGTATATCATGAAATGTCAAACTATGAATGGACTGTTGCACTTTGATCAGAGACTCTTGATTCATTTTTCCCCATGTTATGTCATTCTATTGAAAGCAACGGCCTTTACACTAACCACAGGCACTCTTACCTTAATCTTGACTTTAATTTCAGTTTAAAGTCCTGATGCAGATAAGCTAAAAACTATAACAAGCAATAGAAGTACATATACAAAGAGGATTAAGATTTTGGAATCATGATACTCTCTTTAATTTTTTCCTTTCCATAAAATTAGAAAAGTTTTGCATGGTTTGTAAAGAAAAAAGGAGAAAGCAACCTATATGCACATCATTAGCTCACCTAGAGATATGAATAAGAATATTCTTGTAGACAGAAACACGTGTGCTGCCATAAAGAACATCCAAAATGTCCACAAAATGATCCTGCATACACGAAAAACAAAGTTCGATTTTCTGATGTAATTTAGCTTTACAATCTTCAATTCAAAGTATTTCGATGAATAACATAAAGATCAGTTAATCAAAATTAAACAACTTTCTTGCCAGTTTACTTGACTTTATCTCATCAGATGAACCACAACTGTTATATACCTAGTACAATGATATGAGTGTGACCTGTGTGGATTACATTTGATACTGGATGATAATAATAATCAAATTCTGATAATTCAACCGAGGTGATGGACTGAATGTATAATGAATAATTATATATTCAAATTAGATATGTCAAGAACAGAAAGGACCATCATATCATTTGAGTTGCTATTATTTAGGATCCCATTTAGTATAGTGCCTTGTCAAATGTAGATCTGAATTTCTTGAAGTAGTGTATCTTATTTGAGAGAATGTGCTTCCCATCATTTCTGCTCCTTGTATAGGTTCTATGTATTAATTAATTCATTATTTATCATTGATAAGATATTAATGATTTCACATCCACTCAGGTTTATATCATCTAGTGCCAGAGTAAGGACAAGCCTAATATAAGAGAAAAACAATTTGGATTCCACCAAATTTTAGCACCAATGATGTCAAACCCTTCTGAAAAAATATTCTTCAGCAGCAAAGTCTGACTCAGTATCTAAATGAGAATTTTGACTTGTTTTTTTGTCCATAAATGAAATTTCTTCAGATCACTCCTAAATTTCACCAGTGCATTTTACTCAGTTTCCTGACAAGTTTTGTCTTCCAAAGCAAGGTCTAATTCAGCTTCTGAAGTATGAATTCTATCCCTAGTTTCTGTAACAAACTGAAATTTTTCATGATCAACTCAATTTTTTTCTCCACAATGTATCTTGAGACCACCAATTATTTTCTCTTCTGTACCAAATCTAGAAATCAAAGGCTTGAGAATTTGACTTTTTTAAATGATTATTTTTCTGTTAGATAATAGCAATGAGTCAAGAGGCATATATTATGTAATGCCCCCTTTTTACGACACCCACTTTCAGTTTGGGTTGTTCTGGGAACACTTACTATTTTTAGTAAGTGCTTTTTTTAGCAGGGGGTCTCGTTCAGCGCTTCAGTCTTTGGTGAGCCTTCTCAAGCGTCTTGGTCTCTCACCGGCTCAGGTTTCAAGGAGCTTTTTACTATTTTTAGAACTTTCTAAAACTAGTAAGGCAGTTATGGTTAGCCGGGACTTTCCATTCTTAGCAGGGGCAGATGGATGTTCACAGTCTTCAGTGAGCTGTGGTGCGACATCAATTTCTCTTCAGTGGAGCTATGAACAGTAACTTACTATTTTTAGTACTTACTAAAAATAGTAAGTCAATTTCGGGGCAATGGACTTGATCAGACTGGTCTGTGCAGCATATTCAGATGACTAAGTCACTTTGGAGAAATTACTTTAATATTTGATTAATGCCTTGGAAAGTGTGCAAATAAACTGACTTTATAATTTAAAGTTAAAAAGGGGAAAATAAAGGGGGTCATTAAAAAAGACCATGGGTGCCCAGTTTAACAACTTCAAGTTGTTTTTAAAAATAATATTAAATTAAAATATCTCTCCTTTTGGGCGCCCATAATATTGAAGGCTAAAGGATTGAAAAATTAAAATAAAACAGATGCTTGGAGTTGGCGAGGATTTTGCAGAGATGAGACTTTGCCCTAATTTATGCTTATGATAAAAGACTCTTTTCAAGGCTCATTTTTCTATGTTGGAGTTTGAGTTTTTACAGGGATGCTGCTGGTGTGGTGCCAGGGTATTGAAGAACGGAATTGAGGACGTAGCCCCTCAAGTTCTAAGACTTGTCTTGGCAGTGAGAGACATGCTCAGACTTGTGCAGGGTGATTTCAGTCAAAGATCACAGCTGGGTTAAAAGATGAAGATTTACCAATATTTCTGATTGCATTTCAGTTGTTTGGGTTGTGTGACTACTGGATTTTGATTTGGAGTGGATTTCTTTCAGTTTGGTGGTGATTTTCAGACATTTGAAGAACTTTCATTTTTGTGCTTGAGACCTCATATATTTGCTCATAAGTCAAAAAACAAGGAGGGTTTCATTATGGGTATTTAAGCAATCAATTTCTCCTGTTGGGGCGACCCTTCAAGCACATGCTCTGATTTTTTGGTGAAGTTTACAAATTTTCCCAAGCAAGTCATCCTTTCAGGGAGGTACGGCCTTGCTAGAAGTTGCACGGCCCTCTCACTTTTCTGGGTTCATCTTCTTCAAGGCAGTTTGACTAGAAATGGGGGTTGGAGTGGACACCTAACCATTGAAAGTGCTGGGTGGTGATACTGGAGTTGGCGCAGCACTCAAGGTGTCTTCTACTTGTTGTTATTACAGGGTTTCCAGGTCTGAAACAGTTCTAAACTAAGTCTGTAATGCTCTTCAAGACTGCAATAAAAGTGCTGGGTGATTTGAGGAGGTGTGTAGCTTTTCAAGGAGGACATTATGTTGCTGTTTGGCACCTTTTTCCAGGTCTGTTCAAGTTTAAATATGCTGTTGTAACTGATATTGTATGACTGAGAATTATTGGAAAGAAATCAGAAAATATGTACAAGTTCTTTGTGCTCTGTCTTGCATATTATTACTTATATTTCAATTTTGTTATGCTCAACATTGTCATATCATATGGAAAGTAAACCCCTTTCAAAACATTGCAAAAAACAATACAAACACAACCTCAGAAAACATCACAAACAGCAAACAGAAAGCTCGGAGGAAAAGATACAGAAAAAAATATTATAACAGGAATAGCAAATTTCAAAAAAAAAAATTGGTGTTGATCATTACATATTATTTCACTGATAGGAGTTTTGTGGTGTATATATATTTTGAAGTTTTCATAAAAGCTTCAGATTCAGATTGGATCTTCAGAGGTACACACATCTATTGAGTATCCATGAATAAGAAGTTATGATGCGAATAAACCAACTTGCAACTAGCAGGAAGGCTTTTGTGGATCGCAAACTTTAAATTAGCACTAACTTTGGATGAAAAACAAGAAAATTTTGTGGCTATGGAGGTACATTTCCAACACCTGAGATAATTGTTCATTTCTTTTGGTCTGCTACAACAAACAGAATCACTATTTATGACTTCATTACTGAGGTATTTTTTTGTATGCTAGTTTCATTCTGTTATCATTTCCTTTGTAATGTTTCCTTGAAAACTTCAATATTTTCATGACCATTGTAAAACCTTTACAAGAGACATTGAACAAAACTCAAAACAAAAAATTCATAACAGCAAAAGGTTTTATTTGTATTGCAACTCAAATCAGAAAATTATAACAGCAGAAAGTGTAATGTCCCCTTCTTGATGGCCACTTGGATATTATTTTAGCCTTTAATTATTCCTGAAGGCTAAAAGGGGAAATAAGGGAATAAATTATAAAATTAATTATTTGTAAAGTTATTTCAAAAATAAATATCATAAAATGACTTTATATTTAATTAATTTAATAAAGTGACTAAAAATGAAATTATATCAAAAGGTCACTTAAGTCAATAAAATAATATTTTATTCTAGAAGCTTCTTGGAGGTGATTGTAATTTCTTTACAAGGAGCTTTTGGAGAGCATTTGAGACATCTTGCCTTGCATATTCACATTTCTATTTTGGAGAGCTTGAATGCTTGACAGATTGCCTGAGGGTTTCAATACTCTAAGGTGCCAGTTTCGGTTATGCAACATCAACCCTAGCTGGAGTAGTGAGGGAGTTACTTCAGACTTCCTAATTGTGGCAAAATTTTGTGGCCTTTGGCCAAATTTTACTAATAAAGATATTCGAGTTGGAGATAATAGTTACAGACTTCTTGGATGTTTATTGGCAGCCAGTTGAAATCGATTTGGTAAAAGGGGGTGATATTGCTCAGTGTGGATAAATCGATTTTTTTTTATGATCATGATGGCAGCTCTATATGCTTCAATTTTGGTAGATAAAGGGGCGTCCTGCAGTTACAGGTTAAGGGATGAACTTTGGATAAGAGCTGGTTCGATTTTATATCTGCTGCTGCATAAATTCATAAAACAATCTGGGAGCTAGGCACACTTGCACAGTGGTGCGATTTTGTCAAATAAGGCTGATAAAATTGCAGTGTGGCTTTGGAGAGGGTCGCCAAACACCAAGGAAGTGAGACACGTCAAGCTAGGAGGTTTAGGTGAAGGTTGCAAGAAGATTCGAATCAAATTCTGGCTGTTGCAAGCTTCAGACTCATGACACCAATCTCCAGGTTCCTCATATAATCAACATCTTCATGTTAGGAAGTGTTTGCATTTAGAAATAGCATCTCAAATCACTGTCATATACAGCAAGCTCCATTATAATCTTTGAATATATCTCAATTGCATTGTAGTACAGTCCTCATTATAGTCGAATTAAGAAGTTGTTTGGCACCATTTCCAGATTTGTAACTCATTGCATTTATCAAATTGATGAAGTTTGAGGTTGACTGCAATATGTTTGACATAATGACAAGAAGTTATATTCTCAAATCAGCATGTGTGGTTGCATCCAAAGTGTTTGTCTAAATGCTTAGTTGTTGTAGGAATCATTTACATTCATATATATGCATGTGAAAAATACCAAAAAGAGTTGCATTTCATCCTAGATACTTGATTAGTCACTTTTGCAATCATTTCCAAGCATCTAAACATCATTGGCACCAATTGAAAACAAAACAAACCAAACTGAAACCAATTAACAGCAAGTTGAGGTTTCAAGCAAAGTGTTTGTCAAAATACCTAAAGGAGAAAATCAGAGTTTTTACATCAGATTTGGCAAGGCACTTTACAGTGGTATCAGAGCAAGTTTTCCTGTCAGTCTGTGAGGGTGATGAGCAAAGACTTTTCAGACATTCTAGATCGCAGCCCATTTGATATTGCTTACAGCAGATTGAAAAAGGGATTGAGTCTCCATTAGAACTCATTGAGGAAAGTAGCACTCAGCACATGCTTAGTGACCTTGCTAGAGGACAACAAGAGTTAAGAGAAGAAATGGCTAAAGGTAGGCAAGAATTGACACGAATTCTCAGACAACTTGTGAACAATGGAAACAACAATGGGAATAATAAGCAGAATGGTCACAATAGAGGACATGACAACAATGATATAGCTCAAAGCAATGTTAGAACAGCTAGCAAAGTGACATTGAGGCCTCTCATGCCTCAATTCTTAGGAGGACAAGCTGTTGCAAATCAGGAGCAGCAAGAACATGAAGAAGGATTCTCCGACTATTTGAGGGAATACAATTCCTTGGGAGATGAGTTTCAAGCTGCCATGTCATTGGTAGACTTTTGTAACATCAATCTCAGAAATCAGCCTAGAAATAACAACAGGAGGCATCAAAACCAAGACTTGCAGCGGAAGGTTGGGAAACTTTCAATCCCTTCCTTTTCTGGGTCGACCAAATACACAGCTAGAGCTTGGGTACAGAAGTTGGATACCTATTTCCAACTTAACCCTATGACGGAGACTGAAGCTATTAAGTATGCTACCCTACATTTGGATGGTGAAGTTCATGAATGGTAGTACCATGGACTTGTCACACTAGGTCACGCCAATATCACATCCTACTTGGAGTTCACACAAAAACTGATAGATAGATTTGATCAGAAGGATCCTAAACTTCATTTCAGGGAGTTAGCACAACTGAAGCATGATGGCTCAGTAGATACCTATATTTCAGAATTTCAGCGATTGGCAATCATGGTGACAGACATATCGGAGCAGCGCTTGGTTATGCTCTTCATTGACGATCTATCTGAACCACTACGTGGTTGGATCAAGGCTTTCAAACCTAATTCCCTACAAGATGCAATCACTAGAGCCCGAGATATGGAGTTTTCCACACCTAATAACAAAACTCCTTCTAAAACCTTCACCCCACAAAAGAACAAGGGCAAGAAGTCTTTTCAGAAAAAAGGGAACAAGAATGTTGATTCTGATGAAACATACAAACAAGAATGTAGAATCAAGGGGATTTGCTATCATTGCAACGAACAATGGGAACCAAGACATTGTTGCCTAGGCAAAGGCAAGGCGCATCTTATTGAGGTTGTGTCGAAGGATGAGAGCAGTGATGATGAACCTTCTCAAGAGAATGATGACAACAGTTCAAATGAGAAGCAGCCTCAAGGAGAGAGTAAGAGCAGTACCATTGCTACCATATCCAGTACTCCTCGATTTAACTCCTTTAGAGTTAGGGGAGTTTCACAGGTTCAGCGCATCGCAGTATTGATTGATAGTGGGGCCACCCACAACTTTATCAATGCAGCCCTAGTGGCAAAGCAAAAGTTACCAGCGGAAGATTTTGAGGGATTCAATGTGATGGTGGTGGATGGTCACAAAATGTTATGCACCAAGAGAGTCCCACAATTGCCCATCACTATGGGTAATTACATAATCACGGATGATTTCTACGTGGTGGATTTGGGAGACACTCATGCTATACTTGGAGTCCAGTGGTTACATTCACTAGGAAAATATTCACAGAACTTCCAGACCATGGAATTGAAGTTCAGGACAGTAGATGGACAGCGAGTAGTGCTTAGAGGCATGTCTACTAGATTAGCCAAGGTTGTGTCTGCTAGACGCATGGAAAGCATCATTTGTCACGATGACATAGTTTGTGCAGCAAAATGTGTGATTACCACTAAGGAGGATACTAATTCAGGGCAGCCACATCACGTTGACATTCAGGAGCTCTTGAGCACACTATCGAGGAAGCATGATAAGGTTTTTGGAGAGATACCACCAGGGAGGCCACCGAACAAAGATTTTGAGCACACTATCGAGTTGGAGGAGGGGGTGAAACCTGTCATCACTACCCCCTACCGTCATCCTAAAAAGTTTAAGGATGAGATTGAGAAAGCAATCAAGGAATTGCTTCACATGGGACATATCAGGCCGAGCTCTAGTCCTTTTGCTTCTTCAGTAGTACTGGTGAAGAAGATGGGACAATGAGGATGTGTATTGATTACAAAGCTCTCAATAAAAAAACCATCAAAAACAAATATCCAATACCCAGGATCGATGAGCTCTTGGATGAGTTACATGGTGCAATTTATTTCTCCAAGATAGATCTTTGTTCGGGGTACCACCAAATTAGGTTTTGAGAGCAGGATATTCATAAGACCGCATTCAGATGTCATTATGGCCATTATGAGTTTTTGGTGATACCGTTTGGATTAACAAACGCACTTGCCACATTTCAGTCTTGTATGAATCATATCTTCAACAAGCAGTTGCGTAAGTTTCTCCTAGTATTCTTTGATGACTTGCTTATCTATAGTAAAACATGGGAGGACCATCTGAGATAGCTAGATGAGATTTTGACTATCATGAGAGAGCAATCATTATATGCTAAGGCCTCCAAATGTGAATTTCGCCTTAGAGAGATATTGTATTTGGGGCATGTGATCAGTGTAGATGGGGTGCAGGTCCATCAAGAGAAAATATAGCCGATACTTGATTGGCCACCACCTAGGACTCTCACAGAGTTGCAAGGCTTCTTTGGATTGTGTAGTTATTACAGGCAGTTTGTGAGGGGATTCTCTCAGTTGGGAGCACCATTGACAGATTTGACTAAGAAGGGTGCATTCAGTTGGTTAGAGCAAGCACAGCGAGCTTTTGATAAGCTCAAGGATGTGATGAGTTGTTGTCCTGTTTTGGCACTTCCAAACTTCACACAGTCGTTCGTTCTTGAGTGTGATGCCTCGAGTGAAGGCATAGGAGCAGTACTGATGCAAAACCAACACCCCATAGCTTTTGAGAGTCGTAAACTAAGAGGACCAAAGAGGCTATACTCCATCTACAATAAGGAGATGCTCGCCATTATGCATACTTTGGCGAAGTTCAGGCAGTATCTAGTTGGAGCAAAATTTGTGGCGAGGACCGACCACAATAGTCTCAGATATTTCTTGGAGCAGAGGGACTTGAATGAGAGACAGCAAAATTGGGTCAACAGAATACAGTCATATGATTTTGATATAGAATATGTGAAAGGGAAGAAGAACGTTGTTGCAGATGCCCTTTCTAGGAGACCTTCAGCTTGCTCACTTTCCGAGATTTCCGCAAATTGGAAATCCCTCTTGTTGGTAGAATACTCTAAGAATAAGTTTGCTTGTGAGTTGATGGATGGGTTGATTCAAGATGACAGATATCGAGTAGTGGATGATGTAATTTTCTATAAGGACAAGATCTACTTGGTGCCAGAGTCCCAACTGAAGGAGAAGATATTGCAGGCTTCTCATGACACCCCCTTAGCAAGCCACCAGGGCTATTTCAAAAAATACAGACAACTCAGAGAGAGGTTCTCATGGAAGGGCCTCAAGGATGACGTCTTGAGACATGTCAAGGAGTGTGTGACTTGTCAGCAGAACAAGTCAAAACATACCCATCCAGTCAGATTGCTACAGCCATTACCTATCCTAGAGCAAAAATGGGAAAGCATGTCTATGGAATTCATCACAAGTCTACCTAAGGTGCATGGGAGAGGTAGTATCTTTGTGGTGGTGGATCAGTTGACGAAGTACACACACTTTTTTGCTATTCCATCAAAATACAGGGCTCCACAGGTGGCTAAGTTATTTTTCAGAGAGGTTTTCAGATTGCATGGGCTACCTAGGAACATAGTCAGTGACAGGGATAGTAGATTCATGAGTGCATTCTAGCAGGAGTTGTTTAGATTGGCTGGTACCGATTTGACTCCAAGCACAAGTTACCACCCTTAGACAGATGGGCAGACGGAAATTGTGAACAAGTGGATTAAGGGGTACTTGCACAATTACATTGCAAGGCAGCAGCGGGCATGGATTAAGTGGTTGCATTTAGGAGAGTATTGTTATAATACTACACATCATATGTCCAATGGGATGAGTCCTTTCCGAGCTTTGTACGGATATGATGCACCTTCATTCACAGAGATGGCTTTTGGTGAGAGCAGGAATCCCAAAGCCAAGGATTGGATACAAGAAAGTCAAGATATCTTGAGGGCACTCAAAGATAACCTGCAGGTGGCACAGAATCAGCAAAAGACATATGCTGATAAACATAGGGTGGAGTGTAGTTTTGAGGTTGGTGATTTGGTATAGCTACGCTTGCAACCTTATAGACAGTCTTCTCTTAAGACGAGCGGAGCAGAGAAGCTTAAGCCCCGATTATATGGACCATACAGGACTATTAGGAGGAATGGAGAGGTAGCATATGAGTTGGAGCTGCCAAAGAGCAGCAAGATTCGTAATGTATTTCATGTTTCGTGCCTCAAAAAGGCGCTAGGTCAGTAGGTTACTTCTTCAACTGAGCCTCCTCCACTGGATGAGGAGGGACATTTGGTTCTAGTTCCCAAGCAGATTATAGATATTCAAGAGAGGAGATTGAGGATTAGGGTGGTGAAGGAGTATTTGGTGAGATGGAGAGATCTGCTAGCAAAGGATGCCACATGGGAGAATGAACAGATATTACAACACCCGAGTTTGCAATTGCTTGAGGACAAGCAATTTTGAGAAGGGAGGAATGTAATGTCCCCTTCTTGATGGCCACTTGGATATTATTTTAGCCTTTAATTATTCCCGAAGGCTAAAAGGGGAAATAAGGGAATAAATTATTAAATTAATTATTTGTAAAGTTATTTCAAAAATAAATATCATAAGATGACTTTATATTTAATTAATTTAATAAAGTGACTAAAAATGAAATTATATCAAAAGGTCACTTAAGTCAATAAAATAGTATTTTATTTTAGAAGCTTCTTGGAGGTGATTGTAATTTCTTTAAAAGGAGTTTTTGGAGAGCATTTGAGACATCTTGAGTTGCATATTCATATTTCTATTTTGGAGAGCTTGAATGCTTGATAGATTCCCTGAGGGTTTGAATACTCTAAGGTGCCAGTTTCGGTTGTGCAACATCAACCCTAGTTGGAGTAGTGAGGGAGTTACTTCAGACTTCCTAATTGTGGCAAAATTTTGTGGCCTTTGGCCAAATTTTACTGATAAAGATATTCGAGTTGGAGATAATAGTTACAGACTTCTTGGATGTTTATTGGCAGCCAGTTGAAATCGATTTGGTAAAAGGGGGTGATATTGCTCAGTGTGGATAAATCGATGTTTTTTTATGATCATGATGGCAGCTTCTATATGCTTCGATTTTGGCAAATAAAGGGGTGTCCTATAGTTACAGGTTAAGGGATGATTTTGGATAAGAGCTGGTTCGATTTTATATCTACAAAACACAATCTGGGAGCTAGGCACTTGCACAATGGTGCGATTTTGTCAAAAAGGCTGATAAAATTGCAGTGTGGTTGGGTCGCGAGACAGACAAGGAAAGACGCATCAAGCTGGGAGGTTTAGGTGAAGGCTGCAAGAAGATTCGAATCAAATTTTGGCTGCTGCAAGCTTCAGACTCGTGACGCCAATCTCCAAATTCGTAATGAGTTGCAGTGAACCTGGAGATTGGCATCACGAGACTGAAGCTTGCAGCAGCCAAAATTTGATTCGAATCTTCTTGCAGCCTTCACCTAAACCTCCCAGCTTGATACGTCTCACTTCCTTGGTGTTTCGCGACCCTCTCCAAAGCCACACTGCAATTTTATCAGCCTTATTTGACAAAATCGCACCATTGTGCAAGTGCGCCTAGCTCCCAGATTGTTTTATGAATTTATTTGTAGCAGATATAAAATCGAACCAGCTCTTATCCAAAATTCATCCCTTAACCTGAAACTGTAGGACGCCCCTTTATCTGCCAAAATCGAAGCATATAGAAGCTGCCATCATGATCATAAAAAAACATCGATTTATCCACACTGAGCAATATCACCCCCTTTTACCAAATCGATTTCAACTGGCTGCCAATAAACATCCAAGAAGTCTGCAACTATTATCTCCAACTCGAATATCTTTATCACCAAAATTTGGCCAAAGGCCACGAAATTTTGCCACAATTAGGAAGTCTGAAGTAACTCCCTCACTACTCCAACTAGGGTTGATGTTGCACAACCAAAACTGGCACCTTAGAGTATTCAAACCCTCAGGCAATCTGTCAAGCATTCAAGCTCTCCAAAATAGAAATGTGAATATGCAACTCAAGATGTCTCAAATGCTCTCCAAAAGCTCCTTTTAAAGAAATTACAATCACCTCCAAGAGGCTTCTAAAAATAAAATATTATTTTATTGACTTAAGTGACCTTTTGATATAATTTCATTTTTAGTCACTTTATTAAATTAATTAAATATAAAGTCATCTTATGATATTTATTTTTGAAATAACTTTACAAATAATTAATTTTATAATTTATTCCCTTATTTCCCCTTTTAGCCTTCAGGAATAATTAAAGGCTAAAATAATATCCAAGTGGCCATCAAGAAGGGGGCATTACACTTTCTGCTGTTATAGTTTTCTGATTTGAGTTGCAATACAAATAAAACCTTCTGCTGTTATGAATTTTTTGTTTTGAGTTTTGTTCAATGTCTCTTGCAAAGGTTTTACAAAGGTCATGAAAATATTGAAGTTTTCAAGGAAACATTACAAAGGAAATGATAACAGAATGAAACTAGCATACAAAAAAATACCTCAGTAATGAAGTCATAAATAGTGATTCTGTTTGTTGTAGCAGACCAAAAGAAATGAAAATTATCTCAGGTGTTGGAAATGTACCTCCATAGCCACAAAATTTTCTTGTTTTTCATCCAAAGTTAGTGCTAATTTAAAGTCTGTGATCCACAAAAGCCTTCCTGCTAGTTGCAAGTTGGTTTATTCACATCATAACTTCTTATTCATGGATACTCAATAGATGTCTGTACCTCTGAAGATCCAATCTGAATCTGAAGCTTTTATGAGAACTTCAAAATATATATACACCACAAAACTCCTATCAGTGAAATAATATGTAATGATCAACACCAATTTTTGACATCATTTCCAGATTTGCAACTCATTGCATTTATCAAATTGATGAATTTTGAGGTTGACTGCAATATGTTTGACATAATGACAAGAAGTTATATTCTCAAATCAGCATGTGTGGTTGCATCAAAAGTGTTTGTCTAAATGCTTAGTTGCTGTAGGAGTCATTTACATTCATATATGTGCATGTGAAAAATACCAAAAAGAGTTGCATTTCATCCTGGATACTTGATTAGTCACTTTTGCAATCATTTCCAAGCATCTAAACATCATTGGCACCAATTGAAAACAAAACAAAACAAACTGAAACCAATTAACAACAAGTTTGAGGTTGCAAGCAAAGTGTTTGCAAAATACCTAAAGGAAAAAATCAAAGTTTTTACATCAGATTTGGCAAGGCACTTTACATAAAGGTTTTTACTTGTATTGGCAAGTGGCTTATTGTTGAACACCAAAATTCAAAAAAAAAATAGGGGGGTGTTGTTACAAACTCATTGATAGTGGGGTTACCCACAACTTCATTGATGAGGGTTAAGTGGTCAAGAGATGATTTCATGCTAAAGACCTCAAACGATTTGACATCATAGTATGTGACAGATATATCATCCCTGGCAAAAAGAAGATCGGTCAACTCAACATACTCATAGCTAAACATAATATTTGTGATGATTTTTTATGTTGTTAGCTTAGGTAACATCGACAGTGTTTTGAGAATTTAATATTTATATTCCCTTGGAGAAATTTCCCATAATTATCAAACCTTGGAGGTTAAATGTCAGTCCAAAGGGAAGGAGGTGATATTGAAGAGGCTTATAAATATAGCACCCTACCAAATTTTAGCAATGTGAATGGATATTTCCATCAATGAATGTCCAATCATAACCATGGGTAAGCAAGATATTCCTCATGTTCAAAGTGTTAGTTTTAGGATCAGAAATTAAATAAGCAAATATAGAACAATTTTAAACAATTTAACACAACATATACCCTGGGAAAACCCTCCAACTTGAGGGAGAAAAACCTAGCAACAATATATCTCTTATATATTGAATAATGAAAACAGTTCGCTTTTACAAGAGGCCAAAAACAAGGCCGAATTTATCAGCACCACACTTGATGCTATCTCATCAATAATATCAAACTTGAATGAAGTCGATCAGCAACACACTTGAAGGATATCAATCTCTATGGAGAATAATAATGAACTCCAATATCGAACTCTATTGTAGATGAACTCGCACTTAAATTGAATCGAATATGAATGAATGTGAAGTAATGATCAGCGCCTTTCTTTTATACACATCGATAGGATCCAATAGACGCATCCCTTCAAGATGCAAAGTCGGCCTTAAATGAAAAGGTGCGACTTAACAAAAGGTGGCAAATATTAAGAGATGTCGGCCTTGATACAAATATAAATTACATTGTAAATAAGTCGTCTCCAATTAAATGAATAGCCAACAGCTATATGAATTTAATGCTTATCGCCGCTGAAAGTATGAGGCCCGTGGCTATACATCAACACTCCCTCCTAGCTAGGGAGGAATACTTCTAGGAGTCTTTCAACATGAAACCCACAATGGCTACACCCATATGTGGAAAAGAGCTCATCACGGAGTCACTCAACGTGATATCGTCCATCATGGCTACTCCCATGTATGGAAAAGAACATGTGCACAAGTGCCCATCACGGAGTCACTCAACGTGATGTCATCATCTCAACATGACATCCACCATGGCTACTACCAGAGGGTGGATAAACACAAGTACAAAGAAATCATCACGGAGCCTCTCAACATAATGTTGTCATGGAGTCACTGAACATGACATCCACCATGGCTACTCCCAGAGGGTGGAACAAGGGCTTTCACCTCAAATTTCTCTCTCACAGAGAAAGATGCATTAACAAGGGCTTACACCTCAAATTTCTCTCACAGAGAAAGATGCATTAAGCAAATCACAGAAGATCACTGATGTTGAGTCTCCCTCTCAGCTAGGGCTTCATTCTCCACAACTCCAAGCTTGCCTTGAAAGTACACAAACTTTACTCTGGAGAGAGGCTTGGTAAGAATATCAACTGTCTACTCATCAATGCAAATGTATCTCAACTAGATAGCTTTCTGCAATACCATATCTCTGATATAGTGGTATTTGATCTCAACATGTTTTGTTCCATCATGAAACACTAGATTGACTGAAAGCGTCACACAGCTTTGATTATCACAATGAATAACAATCCGCTCCAATGATTGTCCAAATAATCCTACAAGGAGCTTCCGAAGCCACACTACTTCTCGAGTTGCTACACATGCTGCAATATACTCGGCTTTTGCAGTGCTTAGTGCCACTGAAGACTGCTTCCTGCTACACCAAGAAATCATCGCAGACCCCAAACTAAAGCAACAACCAGAGGTGCTCTTCCGATCAGCTACACTCCCTGCCCAATCAGAATCAGAATATCCTTGCAACTTTAGGTCTACACTGGAAGTATATTTCAAGCCATATCCAACTGTGCTACGCAAGTATCTCAAGATATGTTTAGCTGCAACTAGATGAATTTTCCTTGCTTCACACATGAACTAAGTGCACTCACTGCATAGCAAATATCTAGTCTAGTATTGACTAGATACATCAAAGATCCAATCAACTGCCTGTACATAGTGGGATCCACCAGATCTGAACTAGCTGCAGACTCACTTAACTTCTTCAAATTGGTTTCCATCAATGTAGACATGGATTTGCAATCCATCATCCCAAACCTCTTCAAGATGTCTATACTATACTTCCCTTGACTCAGAATAATCTCATTGGGTCTTTGCCACACTTCCAACCCTAGGAAGTAATGCATATATCCTAGATCCTTCATCTCAAATTCAGAAGCTAACTCCTCCTTGCATTTGATAATGAGATATTCTGCTCCGGTAAGAAATAGATCATCAACATAAAGAACTAAGTTTAATACCTCACCATCAACTACCTTGAAGTAAAGATTTGAATCAGCATCATTCTTGGAGAAGCCCAAGCTCATCAGGTATCAATCATTACTCTCATACCAAGCACGAGGAGCCTGCTTAAGGCCATACAAAGCCTTCTTCAATTTACAAACATGAGACTCCTTCCCATGAATCTCAAAGCCATCAGGTTGCTCAATGTATACCTCTTCTTCAATTACACCATTAAGGAATTTTGTCTTCACGTCCATTTGATGTAACTTCCATTCTTTAGTTGCTGCAATAGCAATGATAGTCCTGATGGATGTATAACGAGCAACCTGAGCAAACGTTTTTTCATAATCTATTCCCTCTTTCTAAGAGAATCCTCTAGCCACAAATCTAGCTTTGTACTTCTCAACTCTTCCATCAGCCACATGCTTGATCTTGAAAAGCCACTTAGAAGATACAACTGATTTCCCTTCAGCTCTTGGAACAATATCCCAAACATCATTCTTGATAATGGATTGATATTCTTCAGCCATAGCATCTCTCCATACTTGTTGACTTGATGCTTACTCAACACTGGAAGGCTCAGACTCAATGATATGACTCATTAATGCAACATAGCTTGGAAACTTTTGTGGTCTTTTGCTTTCTCTGAATGTGCCTCTAGGTGCTGCAAACTTTTCTACCTTCTGCATAGTTTGCCTAGCCCATAGAGGTCTCTTTCAACCTATGACAATATCTCTTGGCCCATCAGTTGGTTCCAAAGGCTCAACTGGATCAACATCCTCTTCTGGTTCAGTAGGCTCCCTCTGAACCTCGGGAGTATGATCAACGTCCATGTCCTGAGGAGTCTCCTGATCTTCATTATCTATCTCCATGTATGAACCTTTAGATCTTTTGAATGCAACATCTTCTTCAAAGGTGACATCCTTGCTGATCTCTATCTGTTTCTGACCTGGAATGTAAATCCTGTAGGCTTTAGAGGATTCACTGTAGCCCACAAATATTCCTTTCTTGCCAAATGGTTCTAACTTAGTTCTCTTATCTTTAGGTACATGGATGTAACAACCAAAGATTCTCAAGTGACTAACTTCAAGCTTCACACCTGTGAAAGCTTCTTCAGGAGTCATATTCTCAAAAATAAGATGAGGGCTTCGATTCTAAACATACACTGCAGTTCTAGATGCTTCTGCCCAAAGGAAGGTTTGCAAATCTTGATCATGGATCATAGCTTTAGCTGCCTCAACAATGGATCTATTCTTCCTTTCTGCAACACCTTTTTGTTGTGGATTGTAAAGAACACAAAACTCCCTCTTAATCCCTGCTTCAATACAAAAGTTACGGAAGCCTCCAGAGATGTATTCTCCTCCGTTATCATATCTTAGAACTTTGATCCTCTTCCTGGACAAATTTTCTACTTGAGCCTTAAATTCCTTGAATTTCTCAAGTACTTCTTCAAATTCCTTAGTCTTTAAAAAATAAATCCAAGTCTTTCTAGAGTAGTCATCAATGAAAATTACATAATACCAAAAACCACTCAAAGATGCAATAGACATTGGACCACACAAATCAAAATGAACAAGATCTAGAATACATTTTGATCTACTTTCAGTACAATGAAAAGGACCTTTAGTATTCTTACCCAATGCGCATCCTCGGCAAGTACCATCATGCTCTTAACTGAGTTTTGGAAGGCCAATGACCATCTTTTGCATGGATGGAAGGGCTCTAAAATGGAGGTGAGCAAGTCTTCTATGCCAAAGCTCACTTGAACTGGTAGAATCATGTAACAATGCCTGCATTGGACGAATGGAAAGTCTATAAAGACTCTCTTGCCGAATACCAATCACTCGGGGCTGTCTTGATGCTAGAGTT